>JAAEAF010010309.1:0-27058 GCA_011037195.1 Triatoma infestans
TTTCAAAAGTGGCCCGTTTAAATGGGACACCCTGTATAACCTCGATAATGGAAACTTGTTTTAGTACATATATAGGTATTTAAATAAACAGTTATTTTGGATTTTTTAATTCTCTTGTCAGAGATGTAAATCATTTGAAATGGATCATTGCAAACTTTTACATTATTTTGCTATTCTGTTTATTGTAATTAATCTAATTGCCTTTAAAGTACTAATGATCATTTTACATTTCCATTATTATTATTATTTATTACGCTTTACTGCGGGAGATTATAATAGATAGTTACAAACAATGGTTTCTGCCTGCGCCTTCCACAATTACATTTTGGCCACTTTGGTCCGTAAACATCATTAGAAATTTATTAAATCAAAAAAGCTTATTTAAATGTTCACGTAATTGAGGATATTCTTTAACTGCTTCTTCTAGATACAGTATTTGCTTAAACTGGTTATTTCGATGTTACTAGACAGCCACGAAAAACATTTCTAAAACTCCAAATTCGTCTGTTCTTCGAACAAACAGATTTGGAGATGCTTTTCTTTGTTTGAAGCTTTAATCCCAGATGTCTTGATATCTGATGGAGCTATTTTTATATTCAGAAATCAAGTTTACACTAAATACATATTTATAAAATTTAAGTAATATATTCAAAAGTTTGTTTTATTTATTTGATTTAATTATTCAGTTGCAAGAACACTCTTTCTTTTCGAAGCACAGCAGGGCAATGCTTTCTGATCATAAATCTTTAACTGAACTTTTAATTAGAAAACGTTTATTATAAGGAATTAATTCATAAAAGTAATAATAATTTCCCGCTTGCTACCACTTCCGGCTATTTATAATTAACTCTGAAATATTATGAAACCTTAAAAATTTAATATAGAAAAGGTTTCATATATCATCTGTCCAGGATTCAGTAATCTAATACTAAACTTTATTGTAATACATTATACTTAGCGTTCTCATAACATTGTTAGTAAATAAATAAATACAATTCTTCATACGCTAGTTTAGTTAATTAACTAAAGTTATTAATTAATAGCAAAGTATGTTTATTTAATATTAATATAGTATATATAGTGTATTAATTAATTGCAACCTATTATTTCCCGTTTAATATTAAATAATTCTGTGATTATCCTTTATGTGATGAATATTGTTTACTTGTACTTACATGAAATATAATGTGAGATTGCTTGTTTAGGTATTTATTATTATTTATGCATACAATTACGCGTTTATGGAACTATTATTAGAAAATTAATTGTAGCTTTGGTAAAGTCTTCAATATTCAATAATTAGGGAATTAAAGATAAATATCATACTATGATATATTCATTCAGATTCTTTTCAATATATTAATGAATTGTAATATGAGACATGAGATATTCCTTATACTTGGCTCAGCTTGCTATTTTTTACATTCTCTATTCTTTTCATTAATGTGCATATAAAAGTTTATTGATTGGTTAATAAAAATTGACTTTATTGCAATGTTGTGACGATACGAAATATATTAATAAAAAATATCGTTTTCATATAAATAATGATAACATAAATATAGACTATCTGAAGTGGACCTCAGTGGAATTAATGTGAGTCAGTTTAGGGCATTCTTTAGATGTGCAAGTAGAGCACTCCAGCTAATCTTATAGTTATGATAAGGCTTTTCACGCTAGATAAAGATTTCTGCATTTATCTTTTAAATAGTGCATCTGAGTAGCTGTCTTTAGCCCAATCTTTCGACATTTTCTTTTCTTGCGTGAAAAACCTACTTCTGAAATATGTTATCACTTCCTTCTTAACCGTTCTTTGGCGAATTTTAGCATTTCTGTAGATAAACAATTTTTTTTTATAATCTTTGTTAACTTTCTTAGTCCCAACACCACATCGAGAAAACCGTCTTTTGATCGAGGAAGCTTTGCGTTTTCAATTAGAGGAATTCTGTCTCTTGCATAGCCACGTCAAAACTCTGGATATTTAAAAGGTCTAAAGACCTATTAAAAATTCAGTTTTTTCAATAACCAATCCTAGGTGACATTCGTCTTTTGCATTCCTTTTCTTTTTATAAAACTTCCTAACTAAAATCCAATCGTACCTGTTTTACGATTCTCTTGTCTTCCTCCCGCCCAAAAATCTTATCTTATTGAAAATAGATTGACTCTACTGGCCGGATATACCAGGACATTGACGATTAATTTACAAAGAACACAGACAATTCCTCACATAGGAGTACTTCTATTTTATTCACTTCTCATTCTGAAATATCTTCCAGAAAGTTCGTCCAGAAATGACTTAATCCCAAATACATCTAACTCAGAAAGCAATCGTCCTTTTAACATGTGCCTTCATTTCCTTTGACTGGGTTACTTAGAAGAATGGAGTAATAATTCGCAAATGTGTTAGGCCAAAAAAAGTGATCTCAAAAGTTCTTTCCGTCTACTAAACTTTCGAAAATTTTAGAAATAATACAAAAAGCTTTTAAAACAAATATGATTGGCGACATACAATTCCACATCATCATTTCGGATACAGGAAAAATTTTTTTGAGAATAATGCTGTACTTAAAATTTAATTTAGTCCATTAACTTAAGAGATCACAGAACACATTGGGCACAACTTTGAAGAAAGTAAATTTAGAAATGGTTTTCCTTGACAGCCGCCGTATTTTCCCATCTGGCATTCTGATCTACAAACTTATAAACACAAACGCACATGTCTATATTAAATAAATTTGATTTTTTTTTTTAAACAGATCATTTTATCTAAGAATTAAGAACCACACATACAGTAAAATAGAGGACGATTCTCACTATAATTCACAATATGAGTCTATATACGAAGTGTTAAATTAAGTAATGAGACTGATTTTCTAGTGTTCGATCTGGCAACACTGGAGACGCGGCGCATGCGTGGTAGGGCAAGTAAACATCTGATACACGTCCAGTGCAAATTTGAAAATGCTAGAGTTGTTGCACTGTCCGTAGTGACTTTTTTTGTGAGCAAGGTTTTTTCAGTGCGATTTAAAATGGGTGACATCCCATTTACGAGCAACGTTGTGCTATCAGGTTTTGCTTCAGACTTGGTCACAGTGCAAGGGAAACGTTTGAAAAACTGTGCCAAGCCTAATGGAGACAATGTTTTGTCGAGAGCACAGGTTTTTAGGTGGTTTAAGTCGTTTGCAGAAGGAATGGAATCAATTGAAGACGACCCTCGCAGCGGAAGGCCTTCATCTTCAAGAACCAACGAAAATGTTGGCAGAATCCGCGATCTCGTGCGTTCAGATCGTCGTTTGACAGTCCGAATGATCGGCGAAGAGTTGAATCTGACTCACACAACCGTTCATCAAATTTTGACTAATGAATTGGGGATGAGAAAAATTTGTGCAAAAATGGTTCCGAAAAATCATTCACAAGAGCAAAAAAGACATCAGAAAGGAACGGAGCCTTGACTTTTTGGGAGCAATTGAAAACGATCCCAATTTTTTGGAACGTGTTATTACAGGAGACGAGTCTTGGGTGTTTGAGTATGACCCAGAAACTAAGCGTCAGAGCATGCAGTGGCACACTTCAACCTCTCCAAGGCCAAAAAAAGCAAGAATGAGCAAGTCAAAATCAAATGCATGCTGATTTGCTTGTTTTTAATAGCCAAGGAATGGTTCACAAAGAATTTGTGTCTCAATGCCAAATGGTAAACCAACATTTTTACCGATAAGTTCTTGAGAGACTTCGAAAAAGAGTCATGCGTGTGAGACCAAACATCAAAAACAAGTGGGTGTTGCATCACGACAATGCTCCGTGTCACACCGCGATTTCTATTAATGAGTATTTGGCCAGTAATAACATTCCTGTGGCTCCTCAGCCTCCTTATTCACCCGACTTGAGTCCATGTGACTTTTTTTTGTTCCCCAAATTGAAAAATCACCTCACGGGACGTTAGTTTGGAACATTGGAGAATATTCATACAGCCGTAACCGACCAACTGAAATCTATTCCAGTATCCGAGTTCCAGCACTGCTATGACGAATGGAAGAATCGTCTTCAGCGTTGTGTGGCTTCCCAAGGTAGTTACTTTGAAGGAGACAATGTTGAATTGTAATTTTATTTGAATAAGAAAAAGATAAAAAATCAGTCTCATTACTTAATTTACACACCTCGTATATGCTGATGATTTGGAAGGCTAAGCTGCCTTATCCAGCTTAGATATTTACTAGAGCATAGTTGACTTCAATAGTAGATATCAATAGACTTCCAAAACTGTTTTATAGGTCGGAGCAAAAATTTCGCTCTTCGGGTTTTCCAAATGAACATCTTCGTGTAATTGCAACTGACAGCTAAGAAATTCCCAGAAAAAAACAAATAAATAATAAGGGATCCGTAGTCTTGCAGATTCCCCTGCAGGCTACACCGTTGACAAGTTATACCCTCCTAAATATTAACAGAAATATCCTCGAATCAAGCACTTCTGCTCACTATTTCTAGAACTTATCAGATTTCTCTTGACACATCCTGCCCGCTCTAGATAATAGTAGTAACATAATTACCGCTATTTCAAAACTTTGTCCTAAGAATCGCACTAAACGGACTGGTTTATCAGGACCCCATTAATACACAAAGAACTTGACATTTCAGACATTTACGTGTACCATGTATACCTATATACATATAGGCACTTATTGACTATTATTATTACTCAACGAAGCGAAGGATAAACCCTACGCTATCCAAAGCCTCCATGGACCTCAAAAGAATAACTACCGGAGTCTGTAAAAAGAGTCCGGGCCCGAGATTCACCAACCAAAGTTTTACCATAGTCCGAACAAATCGGAGCATAACCTTAAAAGGACAAAGCCTGAACTCTTCCACCGACATCCTGTTCCGGCCAAATGTCCTGAACCTAATCTCCTCACAGCCCAAACAATCCGTCATGAGATGTATGGGTGTTTCCTCTTCAGTCTCACTCTACAAAAGGAATCAGGCATGACTCCCATTGTATAGAGATGTCTTCTTAAGCCACAATACCCATTGAGGAAACCAACCAGATGCTTGAGGGAGGTCCGTGAAAGCCCTGCCCAGACCCTCAATAAGCATCTTAAAATGCCTTTCAACCCACTGTTGCTCATCCATAAGGATGAGTGCTGTGAAGCTGTCCATGACTGGAAGCCTGACAGACATGTGCCATAAGACACGCCAACACTAGGCTCAGGACCAATGAAAGGGAAACATGCGGCTAATTAGGCAAACCTGTCCACCTTCTCATTTCCAGAAATCTTCATATGACTTGGTATCCAGACTAGAAGCACATCCTTTAAAGAAGAATGCTCTTATTCCAGTCTTTTAGAATACTCTAGTACCACCCTGGAAGTGAAGACACATGAACTCAGCGCCTTCAACGCAGTTGTTTGAAGGATACACCGTATTTTTAGTAGTAGACAACTTTTTCCTTGCTCTTCAAACAATTTAATTAATCCCCATGTTTAGCCTACACTTTCAAAAGATTGAAGATATATATGCTTCATTTAATTATGCCCATTATGAGTAAATCTCTTGGTGAAGTAGCTCATACTTTTAATTGTATATTAAAAATAAACATATAGTTGGACACCTTGTTAGGTTCTTTGATTCTATAATAAGATATTAACAAAGACTAGGTAGTAACAAGAATATTCATATTTCATTTCAAGAATTTGAATACTGATTATTGTGAGCTATTATTTATATTTTAAAAATAATTTCTTTGTATGTTGGGCTTTATTTTGTTTGAGTTGTTTCTCTTAGCGTCATTTTATTGCGTGAGAAATTCTTTTTTATGTTGAACCAGAACAAAGTTACGGCATGAGTTGGGTAACTGTCTTTACACGCTATCCACAATTAAAGATGACACGCCATATCCTTAATTTAATTCAACATTTAATCCTTCCTCTTTCACCAAAGAAAATAAATAAAACTCATCATTGTTCTTAAAAATATTTACCAAAAAAAACTAATTTGCCTACTTATAAATAAAACATACACAATTTTCTGTCGCCACTGTGTGATTATTTCTATGAATGGAATCAATATTGTACATATGGCTATGCATAGTTTTATTGTATCCTCTTTTTAATTCCTCGCATTGTTTAAAAGTGGTCATCTTGTCACATTAAATAAAAATTCCAGGAATTTCATATAGTTATTTCCAGCTTCCCAGGAAATTTGCGAATATGATCTTTTATTTTGGTATTATCTCAAATCAAATAAATTTTAAATTAAATGAAAAAAAATGTTTCTTTAATGACGCCTATTGATTATTGTTTACTATTTGCTATGAATCCCCATGAATTTTAGTGTTTATTTCCATGAATTTTCACTAAGTGAATCACGATCTGGATTTAGTATGTGAAAGCATGATTTGTCATCTCATGATGAAAATAAATAAGAGAAATTAAGTAAGTACCACACCCCCCAAATGCAAAAGTAACTCTTTATCGTAAAGACATAGTAACGATTATTAAGATTTTCTCGTCAATAATTCTAGATATAAAAGTGCTTAAATGATCTCTTGTGGTAGATGTATACAAATAACATGCTCTTAATTTGCGGAAATATAGTTTTTCTTTTTATTTTCCCTTCATTTAGGGACCAACATTTTTTTAACTGTGGTCAGAGCACGCGAATCAAGTTTTGGTAAAAGGATTTTTTATAGTTCTTGAACTTCTTCAAGGATATTTTTCCACCGGTTCTCATTTTTCTATCTGTTTTTCAATTTGATCGATCTGCCACTTTGGCTTGTCATTTTCTGGCTCCTGTTTTTTTTTTAAAATACCTGTTTAGTAATGAGTCATGATCCTAGCGTGCATCTACCTCTTTGTTTAGTAAATACAGGAAATAGAAAAAAAAAAAAATATATATATATATATGTATAAATTCATTGAAAAATATGTAATTAATATAATTGATTGTGCAAATGGGGAATTAAAATATTAAACGTATAGGAAAAAATGAATATATAAATTAAATAATTATTTATTATCACTTTCAATAAGCCAAAGGAATGGCGCTTACGTTGAAACGCAGCATCCTTGCTGCTAGTGTTGGAAGACCCATGTATCCTTAGCCCATATCGGGGAAAAGAGGAAAGGAAAAAAATAGGAATAAGGGAATAATTCGTATGTGCATCCAACACTCGAGTCTTGCCCATTCTACACTGCTACCTGGCTGATGATCGTAGATAACAATTAAGTCGGTTCCCAGAAGATGCATGGCAGGAAACCAACGGGAAGTAACAACCATGTGATTTCACAATAAACCTATGCATACCCGAGAGAACCGAGCCGCTAAGTCGAAAAAAGGACCAGTTTATTAACAGTACCCAGGAAAACAGAAGTAACAAACTTGGGCTTTCACAGTTAAAGACAACCGAACTGGCATGAATTTGTATAGGTGGTATAACACTGCGACCTATTCAAGGGAGTGTTGCATAATGACTTACTCCTAAAGAGCTCCTAAATGGCGACTCACTAAGAGAGGAGAAAATATATAGGTTACCCCCTTTCTACTCTTAGGACACAGTCTAATAAATTAGTAAATTATTATCGCTAGTTCAATACTCCCCTCCAAAGTAAAATTAATGTACGTCATTGGCGGCAAATTTGAATTTACATTAAATAGCGTACCTTCTTTTTTCTATAATAACTTGGAAACTATTTTTTTTTCCTAGCCATCGAAGTCCGTCATTTTTTTTATTCGAGCGGGCAAATCCTTTCTGGGAAGAAAAAGTTAACTTTTAAGAATTCTCATCCCTTTTTTCTAAATCGGGTGAAATGTATTCCGAAATCCTATATAAAAAAGAAAAAGAAGTATACTTTCATAATATAGAGTTCAGATTTGCCGGGATGAACACAAAGAAATAAACAGTTTTCCCTCGCGACTAACATAAAAGACTCATTTTCGAAGATTTTGATCCCAATATTTTCTCGTAAAGCATTGAGAGAAAGTCCAAGATAGGTAAAAAAAGATTTGGTACATAAATTTATAGATAATTTTTTTATATAATTTTTAGATGGAGATTTTACATTTGTTTCGAAAAGGAAACATTGTAGAACGTTATTTTAATAACATATTCGTTTTTGGCACATGGAATATTTAATTTATTTTTATTTATATATAAACTATGTTGAAACAAAATGTTAAGGACTTTAAGATTATTAATATATTTTAATAATTTAATCCACTATTTCAAATGTTTTTGATTTTATCCTTTAGAATTAAAAATAACAATTCAGTTACAAATTTTATTGGAACTATGTACACATTATGCAGAAAATATATGTTTTATATATATTACAATGAGGTCGTATTTCACAATAAACTTACTTTCAAGGAATCTAGGCATCACTTTTTTTTTCTCAATCAATCGACCTTCCATTGAGTATTATCTTCACTTACAGAGGCCGCTAAGCTGAATGAAAGCAATTGGTTTCAGTTTCCACTGGCTTGGAACAAATTCATTCAAGTGCTCACTCTTTCTAGGTCGGCTATACGTGGGACCGTTTTGAAGAAAACCGACTGCCAATCATTGGAAATTCACCATGCTGCTGGTATTTTAGAGTTTGTGTGAACCTCCATAGTTTTAGACATCTTTGACAAGTAGTAACCGAATAATAAATATGTTAATTCTTAAGCAAAATGTATCAATGCTTTTTACAACATATGTATAAATTTTTTTTAAAATTTGTGGTTATAAGAAAAGTCATGTTTTAAGGTCTTGCATTTCAAAAAAAAAAAAAAATACTTTTAGCGATTACTCTATTTATGTTTGCAAATAAAATAATTCCAAAACGTAAAATTGGCCATGTTCAAATATTGTATTCCCTTTTACATATAACCGAAGAATCCGGCATGAAGGATTTGGACAAAATATTTTATCACGAAATTAACACTTGATTTTTATTTATTTATTTATTTTAGATTTTCGTGATTTTCTATAAACAAAGTTTTAATGATTATTTTTTAACTTTCTTGCACTACTGACGCAAATATTGGTCTTTCACATTTATTTGAATCATTTTTCTTGGAAAATTATTATTATCTTCAAACCTCAGTAATATACTGGATATGATGTAATAATGTACGGGATTAAACCAAGCACATTATTATTTATTGTTCGTTCAAGAATTTCTGGACAATATGGCACGTGTTTAACACAACTTCTTTCTGGCGGGCCATATAAATATTTCGGTCCAATTCCAGAGTGGCTATACTTTCATGCAATTCGTGGGGCACTATCCCAGTTTCCGAGAGGACTATGGGTACTACTCAGACAGCCTCCACTTCCCACAGTCTCTTTATTTCGGACCCAAGCTCTGCATACTTCCGTTTTTTTTTCCACCATCACTTGTCGGAGGTTGTTGGTGTTTAGAACTGCAATGTCTACCAAGGTTACTGGCCTCCTCTCCTTGTTATAAAGCAGAATATCGGATCGGTTGTGATGAACTGTTCTGTCAGTGACCACTCTCCGGAGTTCTATCTCCAACTCAAACCAGCCTTGAGGGCAAGATCATTCTTTATCCGGCCAATTTTTCTCGATTGTGTCGATGGAGCTGGTCAGACTGCGCCAACATTTCGCATGAACTTATATGCTGGATGGTTTCCGACTTCTGGTGACACAGTCTACATCTATATCCAGCATTACAGGTACCTTAATTATGTATCTGTCATAATTCATGATGCTGACCACTTGGCCCTGGATAGCAGGCATTATTATTATTATTATTATTACTATTATTATTATTATTATTATTATTATTTTTATTATTATTATTATTTTTATTATTTTGGTGTTTCTGGGATTGCTTAAGGTTTGGATTTCCTCTAATATGCCATTTCAATAAACCGTATGGTTCCAATACCTATTAATATTTGAGGAGAATTAAATATATTACTATAAATACCGTTTTGAAGAACATCGGTTAACTAAAAGTGCTAAAGAATACAGACAGAGTGTTTCTTTGTTTTGTTGTTTCTTGAAAGCAGCTCCAACGATTTTTTTTAAGTGTAGTATATTATCTACATATGTAATGTCTTCTTTTCATGTAGGTTTAACATCCAAATAACAAATTTACATGCACACTCTCACAGATATATATATATATATGAGATTTTGTATATGGGGAGAGTCTATTTTTTCTTGCGTTCCTGCTTTTTAATCGGAGCCTAAGACCTTACGCGGTTGATACTATCGTGTGTATCTGACCCTATTTATTTGCCATTTTTATACACTCTAAGTTAGGTTTTTCCGTACCAGCACAACCGATTGTGGCAATTGAACGACAGTTGTAAAAGAACTTTTTTCTCACTTTAAATATTACATTAATTCTATAACAGTTGAAAACTAATTGAAAGAGGATACAAAATCTGGTAAAATATATACGGTAAGCTCTTACGAAGAAATTGTCTATTGAATACAAATGGTTACTTTCAGAAAAATTGTAGAACATTAGATTAATGTTAAGCAATATTACATAATGTTTTCTGAATTTAATTTATTGACAAATTTATTTTAAACTGTTAATACAAATTTTAATTTAAGAACTTTATATACTAGTATTTTAGCAATTTACTCTAAACTTTAAGATTATTTAATTAAAAGATAGCAACATTGTATTTTCATTCAATCTGTAGAGTTTAAAAGCGCTACTTTAACCATTAATTTTAGTGGAATAATTGCCACATTATTCAGCTGTTGTAGAAAAATTTCTTTATTTTCTTCTTTATATGAATCGACTTTCAAGAATTGTAAACAAATTAATATGAACCAACTTCACGGTGACATAGTTTCTATTATTTTCTAATACTATTTTTATTTAGTTCTGAATTGACACCTTTGTTATACGTCACTGTAGTTATCTGCACAAAGAGTAATTCAGTAATAAGAAGGTAATTAGGTGTGAAGTAATGAGGCCAAGGAAACAATACATGTTATATGAGTCTCAAAAAATAGATCAGAATGATTTGTTTAAGTCGATAACATAAAAGAATATTATTAACCTACAATAAACAAAGCATTTTTTTTTCCTTCGGTACCACAATTGTTTATGTAGTCTTAGTATTATATAAACATAGATTAGGAACAGTTATTTAAGATTTAATAGGATCTTTTAGGATCTTTTGTAAGGACAAAATATTGTATAAGAAAGTCTGAAATTTCTGCAAATAGCCATTAAAGCTTTATAGCTTATTTAGATGAAGATTGATGACAGACAAAACTTCTCAATCCTTTCCCATTGATT
The DNA here is from genome assembly GCA_011037195.1 of Triatoma infestans. Classification (NCBI taxonomy): domain Eukaryota; kingdom Metazoa; phylum Arthropoda; class Insecta; order Hemiptera; family Reduviidae; genus Triatoma; species Triatoma infestans. The sequence continues at coordinate 11,271 of JAAEAF010010309.1, forward strand.
TATTAATGTTTATTGGATAGTCTAGACATGACGGAAGTTTCCACGTCAGTTTGAAAAATGAAAATATCCTTCAATTGGCAAGAATTGAGTAATTCTTCTGTTGTCAATCTTCACCTAGTTATATCTGCGATCATTTTGTTGTTACATTGATTATTGCCTTTTTTTAAAAAATTACTAAATATGATTAGTACTTTATCTTGCACTACACTTCTCAAAATTCTATAAAAACACGATCATTTTATATTTCTGGAGCATTTTTATTTAAAAAAAAATCTGGTGTGAAACACTCACACAACTTTCTCTTACTCCTGTTTACAAAATTATAATTGACAAATATTATAGTTGGTGTACTAAATATAAGGAAATTCGTCGAAAACTGAAAAAAACTGTTCAGTAAAAGCGCACTTCCGGTTTACTAATTTTCTTAAAACTTGGAATTTTGGCCATCTATGTATTTCTAATTAATTTTGTTTGGATGATAGAATTGTATAATCAACTATGATACCACTTTAGTGGACGCTGTAACCCCACCTCTCCCCAAAAAGTGCCCTTAAAGGAATTTTTCGACAGAAATATTTTAAATAAGAAATGTAGATCTTTGCATGTTTAGTTTATATACGAAATTTCAAGAAAATCGTCGAAGCCATTTCTGAGAAAATCGCGAAAAAGTGAAAAAAAATCATTTAGTAAAGTGTTTAAACAAAAGCACTTCCGGTTATCCAATTTTTTTTTAAACTCGGAATTTCAATAACATATTTAATTCTAATTAACATTATTTAGATGATAGAATTGTCTAATAAACTGAAATAGCAGTTAGATTTAACCTAACTAACATTGCTTTAACGTGCTAATTCCTCCGTCTAAGTTCTACCGCCTGTTAAGGGACATTAAAAGTGTTGAAAGAATTCCAAATTAAATAAAAAAAAAAATCGGTTACACGATATTGTTTGGAATTTTCTATTCTGTATATAACGATTTCCTTTAAATTTGGCGTGCACAGATAATAAACCTTTCACTTTTATATGAGGCGGGTGTTCTGGAAGAATTTTGACGTTAAATTTCAAATATTACTGTGGTTTGTTTTATGCGCTGTCTTCTGCATTATAATGAAATCTACATACAAGTATTACTTGTCATTTGTACTAACCAGAGTACCACCACAAGGGCACAACTAAACTTTGAATAAAAACTCTAATTAAAGGGTTTCTTTTTAGCCCTTTAGTAAGAGTTTTCAAAAAAATTTAAAGTCTAAAGTCGAATGTGTAGGCTATATGGGGCGGATACGTTAAAAGAATGTTAAAAAAATATCACATAGAAATGGAGAAAAGTTGTCAGAGTAATCAGAATTGAGAATAAAACAAATTTGGGAATCAGAGAACAAATGGACGTAAATAATGATGTTCTTTTGTAATATATTAAGAGGGTTCGAATCAAAAGGATGGGGAGGAGATAAGGTCTAGAAAAAACCGGTCTAGAATTAAAGTTACATTGAATCTCATGGAATGCATGCGTGAAAATGGTTTGCCAAAGGAAGATGTCCATGATTGGAAAGTAGGGTAAAAGCAATTGAAAGAATGTTTGTCTGAGAAAACTTATAACTGGGAGAAACAAAGACTAAAAAATTAAAAATAGTTTCTCGATAGTTGCAAATATTTAATTACTCAACTACATTTAAAACAAGCCATAGTTATATAAATAATTTTGTTTTTATAACCAAGAAAAATTGCAATATTTTTCGGATAAAATTAGCAATGAAAACATTAAACAAAGTTTAATATAAAACAAAAAGCTAAACATAATGGCCTTTTTTCTGTGTAGAAAATTCAAGGACTTTTAAGAGGAACTTGCAACAGAATAAGGTTGATACCAGAAGTGAGGACAAAACGTTGAGTAAAGTAAGAGAGAGACCGGATGGAGTATCTTAAAGTTTCCAACTGAAACTTCCCAACTAGTTAACTTTCCAATTAGGGACAGGCTCTGTTTTCTCTTTCACATACCTTATTTAATAATGCAACATTGCCAACAGCTGCAAGAAGAACCATTTATGTATTACAAAAAAAGTTATTAGCAAAAGTAGAGTAGAATAAAATCAATTTTAGTTTAGATTTAAAGATTTCCATATTAACACAGCTTTAAATAACTCTCTATAACTCAATAAATTCTAAATGAGTAAAAAGAATCGCTTATTTTCTTTGAAATTCCAATTTTTTACAATTAATGTATCTTGCTGCCAATTATTGAATAAGGCATAATTTTTAATAAGCTCTAAAATTTGTTTTTTTTTTTCAAAATAAATATACTGATAAAAGGCGAGATTAGCTTAGTGTAGCGCACTGGAGTTACAATGTGGAGGACCTGGTTTCTAGTCTCTCAGATTTTCCTCCTAAGAGCTTTTACAGCTCCCTATCTGGTGATGAACAGTAATGTCAGTAAAAGAGAACACTGCCCGGATGCCAGTGAACAAGAAAATTCCTCACACTCGTACATTTTAAATTTATTTACTCTTACTCAGTATGGAGTGTTTATTCAAAGTTTAGTTGTGCCCTTGTGGGTGGTACTCTGGTTAGTACAAATAACAAGTAATACTTGTATGTAGATTTCATTATAATGCAGAAGACAGCGCATAAAACAAACCACAATAACATTTGAAATTTAACGTCTTAATTCTTCCAGAACACCCCTGATATAAGGGTGCAAGGTTTATATCTGCGCCCAGCAAGTTTAATGGAAATCGTGTTGTATCTAGTAGAATAGAAAATTCCCCAAACAGTATCGTGTTACCGATTTTGTTTTTTTTTAAAATTTGGAATTCTTTCAACACTTTTAATGTCCCTTAACAGGCGGTAGAACTTAGGCGGAAGAATTAGCACTTCAAAGCAATGCTATCAATTACGAAAACTTGTTATATCCTCTAACTAGAACAAATTAGATGAATTTATTATTACATTATTCAGCTTCTAATAATTGTAATAATCGCAGAAAGAAGAAAGTTTTTTTTTTAGTGTTTCACTCCAAATTTTTCTTTTTTTCAAAATAAAATAACATTATGCAACTAGATTTTTCCTTGCAAGAAACCATTTCTAATTTTGGTACATCTAAATAGTGACCAAAAAAAAAAAATAGTGATTCTATTTGTGTAGAAAATGACAAATCGTAAAATGGAGAAAAACTTACATTGAGTAACCTTCTCTGATTGGCTATAAGAAGAACTCTTTACATGATGGAATAAAACCAGGAGACCTTCTTATAACTTTTGTGAATTCCCTTGTGCATCTGGTAGTAATCTTTAAGCGTGCTCTCTCTAGTCTTATTATTTTTGTTTCTTTTAGCTTCTTTTCATTCCATTAAAAGAACTTCACTGTTTATTCAGCCAGCTGTTAATCACTTTTTTATCACTGTAATCACTGAACTTTGAATTTTGATTTCCTTTTTCCCTTTTTAGTTTGCTCTGCCTTTAGTTTTTTTTTTTCAAACTACAGCAGTGTAAGTTCAGATAATAATGTAGGAATTATACAATCTCATTCAACATTGAGTTTAAGCGTATTACTTACTATTAATTTTTCTGCCATATAACTAAATGAATTATTATTTAATTATTTATTTATTTATTTTAATTACTTTCTCTTACTTCTTTCTGTAAGATGAAGTACTGCGATCAAGACAAATTTTATAAATTAATTTTTTGTTAGGAGGTCTCCTGAGTCTGAAAAAATAGTGTTTAGAAATTGGATTATGTGTGTGTGGCCTGGGGGGGGGGGGCAGCATAACTCAACCAGGCAAAATTGCAGGAAGCTCAAAGTTGATATTTCATTTAGGTGCTGCAATGGGGTCGCAACACTAAGGTTTTGGTCAAAATCGGTCCACCGGATCACCTCAACCGTTTCATTGAGTAGATTTTTAATTTTTTTTTTTACGATTTTTTTAAAAACCAGCTCTAACGATTTTCTACAAAATTAAAGTTATCAATCAATCATAAAAAGTGTTAAAGCTTTTCTTTTCGGAAAAATACATTTATGATGTATGATTTAGTCTTTTTTTGCTAAATTGTCAGTATATAATGTGTGATTCCGCTGTATATATATATACGAGGTGTGTAAATTAAGTAATGAGACTGATTTTTTTATCTTTTTTTTATTCAAATAAAATTACAATTCAACATTGTCCCCTTCAAAGTAACTACCTTGGGAAGCCACACACCGCTGAAGACGATTCTTCCATTCGTCATAGCAGTGCTGGAACTCGGATACTGGATAGACTTCAGTTGGTCGGTTACGGCTGTTTGAATATTCTCCAATGTTCCAAAATGACGTCCCTTGAGGTGATTTTTCAATTTGGGGAACAAAAAAAAGTCACATGGACTCAAGTCGGGTGAATAAGGAGGCTGAGGAGCCACAGGAATGTTATTACTGGCCAAACACTCATTAATAGAAATCGCGGTGTGACACGGAGCATTGTCGTGATGCAACACCCACTTGTTTTTGATGTTTGGTCTCACACGCATGACTCTTTTTCGAAGCCTCTCAAGAACTTCTCGGTAAAAATGTTGGTTTACCATTTGGCATTGAGGCACAAATTCTTTGTGAACGTTTCTTTGGCTATCAAAAAAGCAAATCAGCATGCATTTGATTTTTGACTTGCTCATTCTTGCTTTTTTTGGCCTTGGAGAGGTTGAAGTGTGCCACTGCATGCTCTGACGCTTAGTTTCTGGGTCATACTCAAACACCCAAGACTCGTCTCCTGTAATAAACACGTTCCAAAAAATTGGGATCGTTTTCAATTGCTCCCAAAAAGTCAAGGCTCCTTTCCTTTCTGATGTTTTTTTGCTCTTGTGAAAAATTTTTCGGAACCATTTTTGCCAAATTTTTCTCATCCCCAATTCATTAGTCAAAATTTGATGAACGGTTGTGTCAGTCAAATTCAACTCTTCGCCGATCATTCGGACTGTCAAACGAACGATCTGAACGCACGAGATCGCGGATTCTGCCAACATTTTCGTCGGTTCTTGAAGATGAAGGCCTTCCGCTGCGAGGCTCGTCTTCAATTGATTCCCTTCCTTCTGCAAACGACTTAAACCACCTAAAAACCTGTGCTCTCGACAAAACATTGTCTCCATAGGCCTGGCACAGTTTTTCAAACGTTTCCGTTGTACTATGCCCAAGTCTGAAGCAAAACCTGATAGCACAACGTTGCTCGTAATTGATGTCACTCATTTTTAAAACGCACTGAAAAAAACCATGCTCACAAAAAAGTCACTACGGACAGTGCAACATTTCTAGCATTTTCAAATTTGCACTGGACGTGTATCAGATGTTTACTTGCCCTACCACGCATGCGCCGCGTCTCCAGTGTTGCCAGATCGACACTAGAAAATCAGTCTCATTACTTAATTTACACACCTCGTATGTAAAACCAAATTACTGAGTTATATGCAATTCGTAACTGGTATTACACACATAAATAAATAATAAATCAAAGCTAAGTACCTAAACTATGTACGTAGTAAGAGAAAGTCTTGTATGTTTTAAGCTCTTATAACACAGGGATAGATAAGTGATAGACTTTTTGTTTTTAACCCTTATAATACCATGATAGATAAGTATAGACTTTTTGTTTTTAACCCTTATAATACCATGATAGATAAGTAACAGACTTTTTGTTTTTAACCCTTATAATACCATGATAGATAAGTAACAGACTTTTTGTTTTAACCCTTAGAACACCATGATAGATAAGTAGACTTTGGGTTTTTAACCCTTATAAAATACCATGATAGATAAGTAACAGACTTTTCGTTTTTAACCCTTATAAAACAATGATAGATAAGCGACAGACATTTGGTTTTTAATCCTTATACCACAGTGACAGATAACTGATAAGACTTTTTGTTTTGAACCTTTATAAAGCAATGATAGATAAGCGATAGACTTTTTGTTTTTAATCCTTATTAATACAATGATAGATAAGCTAAAGACTTTTTGTTTTTAACCCTTATAACACAGATTTTTAGCCCTTATAACACAATGATAGATAATTGATAGACCTTTTTTTTTTTGTACCCTTATAACACTATTATACATAAGTAATAGCCTTTTTATATTTAACCCTTATAACACTATGATAGATAACTGGTATCTTTTGACGTGTAGATATAATCATCAGTAAAATTAGTTTATTTTTTCTGCTGTATAACCAAAAAAATTTTGCGGCTTTTAGTCTTATTGTTCTGAAAAATAAATAATTCACAATAAACGTCTTACACTTGGCGTCACAAATCCTCATTAGGATCCACATTTCGTTTAGCACAAAGTGCCAGTTTTCTTTAAGGCTAAAATATGGAAATCTATAACTGGTGACTATAAAATTTTCACAAGGCATGAGATCAGACAAAAAGCATGGAATATGTTTCGAGAAAGTTATTAAAGTTCAAAATGAAAACTGTTCTGTTTTAAAAAGCTTCATATATTTATGTCCTTTAAATCCAGGTTTACCAAATGCTAACATATTATACGCTCAGTTAATGAGCTTAAATATATTAGCTAACTTTGAATGCAAGAATGGTTTTAAAAAAGATTAAGCATTTTCTTTCCCCCTATTTTTTGCTATGTTATTTCAAACCTACTATTTGTTCATCGGATTATATTCGACATTTAACAAGTGTACCAGTTAAGTAGGAAGGGATTTTCTCTTGATCATTACATTCTATGCAATATCTCTCTCTTGTTACAGTTAATTCTTCTGCACCGTATGTGATATGATTGTGTTATTAACAAATATAAAAAGAAATTTAAATCCACTGTATTTGTCCTAATTAAAGGCTAGGCCGTTCCCAAAATTTATGATGTTTTCATAAGCTGTTCTTTTTATTTGTTTTAAATTCTAATGGCAAGGAACAAGAAACGGCGAGGGGGATTGAAAATTTCGGCAGTGGTTTTTGACGGTCTGGGTTTGGAGGCGGTGGTATTGAGTAGCCATGTGCTGTGGGGGGAATGAAGGGTAGTCTCCATTTGCTAAGGGCGCATGCTTTACTCACCCTCTGGTTTTCGTATTGGAATTGCTCGCAGAGTTACCCCAACTGTAGCTCTCTCAGTCATCGCGCATCTTTGCCACTGTCTGTAACTATTGTAGGATCCAGTATAGATGAAATACTAGGGGGATCGACCTCGTGTTTTAATAACAACGTGGCATTTATAATACAACTTTTCTCCTTTCTTTTTAAAGGTAACAATTTTATATTTTGTTTATTTTCTCTGTTGTAAGGATTTCACTCTGTGTTGACACGATTGCGCGCGCATCCCATTCACCCATAAATATTGCCAATTATGGTCATTATTATGTCATTTTTATAATCTCCCACTATTATAATTACCTCTTTTATTTAAATCCATCATTTAGTAAAACCTCTTTTCCTCTAAATTCAACAATCCTTACTTAGTTCTTCAAATTATTCTGAATATTTCGCTTGATCGCTTTTGCTTATGATACTGCCAATCAATTTTCGCCTACCAAGATACCGTGTTCACAGTGTTATCTTTTTCTAACAACACCTGTTGGTTGTTAATTGCCTAGTAAAACTTTACCTGCATTTAATTAATTTTAATTTTCTTTATACAATTACGTCTATAAAACTTTATTTCAATTATATTTTATTTATTTATTTTTACCATATGTTGAGCATGATAATATAATCAATTCTTTGAAATAACCCTTAGGAACTTTTATTTCTAATTGAAGACAATAGCTGTTGTTGAGGAGGCATCTGAGTCAAACAAAAATAGACTATTTTTCTCCCATTGAAGCCCTAATTTTATGCTATCATATTGTTCTTTAATATTTTAAAATTAAATACTTTACTTTTAATTTCTCTTATAATTGTAGGTGGAAGTTTTGCATTCTGGTAAGTTCCATTACTAACTTGATACTGAAAATGTTTCTAGAAATTTATTCTAAAATGAAAAATTCCCGAAGCATTAAGTTGATATTCCGCTCGCGGATGCCATAAAAAGTGGCCGTCAAGAAAATTTCGGGTTTCAATAGCAACTTTATTAAACAATTTCTTTTCGTTGCCATTCGCTTTCTCTAAAACGGTTTTCCATGATACTTTCGGCTTTGAATTTTAAAATTTGATATATATTTACTAACATATTTTCAAAAAACATACTTTCGTGAAAATTAATTCTAGAATAGTTTATGGGAATTTGAAGATTAGCTTTTCTTTAAATGGTTTTTTCATAGTTATTGTGAGTAATTAATAGAATCATTTAAAAGGTTTGAAATTTTCTAATTTGATTAAAAATTTTCATTTCATGTGAGAACTGTAATACTATAAAGATTTTGGAAGGAATCTCATAGATCTTTATTAATAAAATAGAATAAAAAATTAATTTTTTTCACGTATTAAGAGTGCATCAGTTAGGAAAATGTTATTCCTTCCTGCGGTGGTTTACGTCCAAATAATGATCATCCATTCTTAGACGGAGGTGGATACCAAACATTGTTTAATATTTTTTAATTATTTATTAATTAATAATTATATAAATCTCTCGCTAAGACTGGAAATTTGAACCCAAAAATCGAGTTACATCCTTAATTTGGCTGTACCTCTAACCACTCATCTTAAACGTACGCTAATTTCTAAATCACCAATAGACATTACCAAAAAAAAAAAAATCGTTAAAAATATTTCAAAAATATCTTCAGTTTTTTGCAACTTTGCAGTGTGTAAACTGAAAATTCTGATTGTGATTATTTTTTTTTTTTTCACGAATTTTCAAAATACAATTCATTATTGCAATATTTCTAGAATTCTATGATGTACGACCAATGTAACTTTGACCTTTAATGTGTGTGCGACCTTTCTTAAATAATTGCTTACTTAATTTGAAAAATTTAAATAATTGCAAAAAAAAAAACAAGTTCGTAATATTTATTAGCCAATAATTAAAAAAATCAATAAAAGTATATTTCATCGACGTAATAAAAAAAAAGGAAAAAAAGAATGCTTTCCAATTATGAAAAATTAGGAACCATTGTCAAAATTACTTTTGCTTTCAAAATAATATTTCTCTAATTTTGGCAATTGGTGACGCGGTACTTGTGTTCGATTCCCAGACTTGACCGTAGATTTGTTTGATCTAGTAATAGGTATAATATATATTGTAAAGTATGTTTATACTCACCCGTGCCCATGACTGGTATTTAGACATAATGCCTGAATTAATAGACAGTTATTTCACTTATATTTCACTAATAGAAACATAAAGGGGAAGAAAGCTATAGTAGGGGGGATATAACAGAGCTACCGTTACAAAATTTATTTTTGACTCCAAATAATTAGTAGAAGTTCATTATTATCACCTAATTTTAGGTGGTTATTATAAAATTATTATTTCATTGAATTTTGGAATATTTAATGTTTTAGCATCCAGAAAAAATATTTAGATGGGGGGGATTTTAAGGATTTAGCTAATAATTTAATGAAATCCACTTAATGTTTCAACGAAGGGGAGAGAGTTAATGAAATTACTGTCAAAAGTACTGATATTGTAATTTTAATGAAACGAATTTTTTACCATAATCTCTGGTAATTTTTTTTTTTCGTATTTACAAATGAAGCGAACTATTTATATTTCCGCTTTTTATAAGCTAAAAAATAACTGGTAGCTTTTTATAAGGTGGTTAAGTTATATACACGAATCTTTTCAGTTTAAAGTAACTAATTTAAAACGAATGGTCATGTGTCGATACTGATTAATTTATTTCAGTGATTTAAATTTATATAGCAAACTATTATACGAGTATTTACACTTATTGTTTTTTAATTTGTTATCTATTTGATAGTGTAAGTTAAAGTTCAACATGATTTTAAAATTTCAGTCAATAAATTTTTTTTCAACTCGGAATTTTTTTAAAGCATAGTTTAATGAAAAACCCAAGTTTTCTTTTTTAAGCTGCAAGCTTCGTATTAGTAAAGATGACAGCTAAATTTTCCAAAAATCAATTTTTTTTTTCCCGGAAAAATGTTTGAAGTAAGAAAAATTAGCAAAACAAAATCGTTATAGCGTTTTTTTTTTGTTTTTTTTTTTTTTTTAGGAAAGAATCAACCTTCGCTAACATTATTTTAATCGAAACTTCTTTGTCGCAATATTCCGTGATACTTGCATGGAATATCGGATTAGAAAGATATTTATTTTTCAAATTATACACACGTTCATACAAACATACAGACAAATTATTAATAATTAAAAAAACTTATAAAACGCTTAGAAGACTTTCTTCTCTTAATGTAATATTTAAGAAGACTTTCTCATAGTCGATATTAAACAGATAATTCAAATGTTTATAAATCATTAGTTACATTTCACATTTAGATAGATGGAGGAATTATAATTAAAATAAAATGGCACCTTAAAGGGGACATCCCACCTCTCCCTCCTCAATTCAGCTAAAATCTATTTTCTAGTAAAAGTTTCGAATAAACTCCTATACCTATCAGGTATATTAAATTTAAAGAAATCCAAGGAAATTCGCACTTCCGGTTAACCAATTTTCTTCATATTTGGAATTTTAGCAAGGCTTTTAATTCTCAGTAACATTTTGGTATTATTTACGATGTTAGAATATCGTTAAAACATTGAAATGTCACTTTAGAGGGATGAGTAATATCACGTCTCACCATGAATTTCTTATAAAATCAATTTCCTCAGAAAAATAATACAAATAAAAGTGATTGATATATTATGTGTGTGTATCTGGTATTTTATCCGTCATAGAAAGCATATTGATTTTGTTCCTGACTGGTTTCGGCTTTTCATCCATCGTGCGTGTACACTCACGTGAATGTAACAGAAACATTATGTTGAAGTGAACTCTCTACATGAACTTGGTGAATTTGCTCTGACGATGGATGAAAAAATCCGAAACCAGTCAGGAACAAAATCAATATGCTTGCTACGATGGATAAAATACCACATTTATCCAGCATCGCGGGCCCACCCACATTTTCAATACATGTGTGTAGTTTGTACACAAAGCTTAAAGATCTTTTTGTCGGTTTCCCAAAAAACATAAAACTTTGCTCAGTAAAGTGAAACTGCCATTTTTAGGGATATTTTTTGAACAGTCATTGCTGTCGGAACTCCTGGTGATGCCCAAACAGAATATTAAGTCTTTTTTTGGTTTTTGTGTTATACTGTTTTAACATTCACTTAAACACACACATACAAATCGGATTCAGGTTTCCTCTAAACATTACTTCCGGTGATAACTCCAAAAATTTGTAAGAATCATCATAATATGATCTTTATCACAAACAGAATGTAACAATTGGTGCTGAAAATTTCGAAGCTCCTATTACTGCAATTTTTAAATTTAATGATTTTCTTTTTTAAAACGTGGAATTTGATTATCCATTTTAATTAATCTGTGCCTAAATTGAAATGAAAGTGGTGCCCGTATATCCTGGCTTAACGTTACAGCTCTCCTACAGCACCTCAAAAACCAATTTCCTTAAGAAAAGATTAATCATAAGTGAAAGATTTTTATGGGTGTATAATTAAGTCTTCTAGTTGAAGAAAATTGTTCAGTGCAAACAGAAGGCTTCGGGGATCTTTTCACCCGCTGAGCACTATCATAAAAAAAAACTAAAGAAAATTGTAAGAGCAGTTTTTTAGAAAACTGCAAAAACGAAAAAAAAATCAAGGGTTACTTCCTTTTACCCGGTTATACGATAACCATTGGATCCCTTAAACTGAGGTGAATTTTGTGCAGTTTTTTTTTTAGGTTCGTTTTTTACAGAAAGTATTTGGCAGAACATCATTATCTTCATGGCAAAAAGTTAAGATAAATGAATGCCTCTTGGGGAAGGATTAGCTCAGTGGTTGCGTGCTAGACTCCCAAGAGAAGGTCCCGAGCCTTAGTCCAGTGTTACCTCCAGATTTTTTCTTCCTAGGAGCCTCTACAGCTCATTGTGTGGTGATGGACAGTGTTGTCTGTAGTGAGAGAACACTGTCCGGAGGCTGGGAGTGCACTGAGAAATCTCCGGGAGCCAAGGTCCGTAATGACGCGCCCTAAATTTAAAAAAAAAAAAAAAAAAAAAAAAATATGAATTCCCGATTTTTCAGGCGAGCATTTCCTTCTAGTTAACGATCAGTTTTTTTATATCTAGTTAACGACCAGCAATTTATATACTTTGCCCAATAAGGACTCCAGATCGCAATAAGTTTGCAAGTATCTAGGAGAAAATACTGAGTCCGCAATGATGGAGAGAATTTTTCTTATATTAATAGCCTGTTTCACTGATGAAGTTATCGTTCGGATTTGTATGTCCGCCTGTCATCAGAATGTCTTAGAACAAATGTCTTGAGTTTGATAAATAGTGTGATAGTATAATGCAAAATCAGGACACAAAAACTTTATGTGAATATTCCATCAGTACTTGATAATCAGTAAAATGTTTCTCTTTACAGTTTAAACAAGCACACCACGTATACATGTATACCAGCATGATAATAATTATTACCCAGTTTTCTCCAACCAACAGTGTTGTTTATATCCACAGCATATTTCATAAAATCCACTAGCCACTTCTATTAAAACATGTGTTTACCACGAAGTCGTAGATCCGGCCGTGGTACATACTCACTAGAACAAAGAGAGAGACTAGAGATGTATTGCGGTGGTAGTTAACTACTCTGTGCATATAAATAATAGACGCTTATGCTTTACATGCATAAAACATACTAACGCACCCATATAGCTCTTCCCTGTCTTGTGCTATATAAATATTCCTAAATATTGCTTTACATTCCCATTCTTGCTAGTTTGCTAACGGTTATTGTTCTAGTTCCCAAGCTTTTGGTTCTATATTTATGAAAATTTCCCTTATATGAAGAACAATTTCTCTTTTATAGTTTAAATTAGATTTGTTTAACTAAAAATAATTAGGGCATTTAAGAGCAAATAAATATTTGATAAATCTTTATTGTTAGGATTTTTTCGGCCACTAAAACACACAACCCTCACTAATTAACAATTTAAATAATTTTGAGTTAACTTATATACATATATTTGTACTCGCAACATTTTTACTGTCCCTCAATGACTAGTGAGAAGGAAGTAATTGTTGATCGTGTCAGATTTTAGAAATTATGATTTTCACAGGAGGTCCCCGAGTACGAAAAAAAAGTTCTTAGCAAATGATCTCTATGTGTTTATGTTTGTGTGTGTAGTATACGTATATATGTGCGTGTGTATGTGTGTGTGTACACATACGAAATATCTCAAAAACGAAAAGTCACAGGAAGTTCAAACTTAATATTCCATTTAGGTATATATACTACCACTGCATCTGCTAGGGATTTTCTGCAAAATCCTTGAACCGGAAGTGTAACGTTACTGAATGATTTTTTCCAGTTTTTCGGGACTTTCTCGTCAACGGCTTTAATGATTTCTCTTACTGTCTACAAGACATAAATACTTTATCACTCTTCTAGTATTTTATCCGTCGTAGCATGCATATACCTTTTTTTTCTGACCAGTTTCGGATTTTCATCCATCGTTAGAGCAAATTCTGCGCCAAGTTCGTGTAGAGAGTTCATTTCAACGCAATGTTTCTGTTACACTCAGACTTGTGATTGTATAGTATATAATATTATTATTTATATATATTATTCTATGAAATTCAATAAGTCGGGCGACCTAGAATGTATACTGTGCGATCAAGAAGAGAATGAGGATCTGTACCATTTTCTGGCGGTCTGCCCAATGTATTGGGCGAAATTCGTCAGCTTTGGTTTGGATCCTCGTCGCTCTGTAGAAAAATGTTAATTGAATACCTGAACGGTTAAGATTGGGTTGTGAACTTGTAAGAAGGATATTGTAAAGCGGCGTACGCTCATCGAATATCACTTACAAGTTGAAATATTAACTACCTGAATCCTTTTCTCAGTAAATAAACAAAAATTTATTTATGTTATTTATTTTTATTTTTTGTTAAAAGGAAAAAGAGAGAGAGAGGAAAAATATATACATACAAATACAATTAATCGTAATTTGTAAATATAATTAATAAAAACAGTAAAGTCAGGAGTAAAAATCAAATAAAATAATTTTAAATAAAAATCTTTTTAAATTTTGAAAGTCGGATCAATAATTTTGATTGAGAACAAACATTTTCTATATCTCACTAATAATTATACAACAAATCAAAAACTTTAATTTGTAAATTTGATAATTTTTTACAAAACAGACTCCACGGACGGTCATTGAGACCATGTTGTTGTCTTTATTATATTAGTTATTTACAAATTATTTTAGATCATCATTATCATTATTTTTGTATTTTTATTTTCACAAAAGAGTGTATTGTGTTATTGTGAAATTATTTTGAAATAAAGACTTTCTTCTTCTTCTTCATCTTCTATTATTCTATGTATTATTTAATAATAAAGATTATGACACAAGTGTGAGTGTTACACAGAAACATTACGTTGAATTGAACTACTTTCTTCACGAAATTGGTGAATTTGCCCTGACAATGGATGAAAATCCGAAACCGGTCAGGAATAAAAGGAATATGCATGCTACGACGAATAAAATACCAGGTATTATCCAGCATTGCGCATGCATCCACATATTCAATTTATCACTCTTACTCTTATTTGAACATTGATTTTTTGGAGGAGTTCTGGACGAACAGTAGCGTTTAGTTTTATATTCTAATGTATCATCTCAGTACAATATAAATTATGGTTCTACCATATATATAATATTAGTATACATTAAAAGTAATAGTAGTATTTCAAATTTGAAGAACATAACCGGAAGCATGACATTACGGAATAGGTTTTTTAAGTTTGTTGAATTTTTTTTCTAAAACGACTAAAAGTTTCCTTTAATTTTGTCAATGCTAACTGCACACATATAGGTAAACATGCCACATTCTGAAAGGTTTTCCAAAATAAAAATTATTTTAGGTAATTATGCGAAACTTGAGGCTTTAAATTTCATATGTTATGGGTTGGATATGTTCAATGTTATGGGTTATTTGGTTCAATGTTATTGGCGCTCTCTTTTGGACTATAATATAATCATTTATTATCTGCTTGGGTATTTGGTTCTCCCACCAACTCTAATTTATGCTATGACAAATAATTAAAACTTGAAGTTTAAAGAAAATGTGTCATTTTATATTTATTATTGTTTAATAGAAGTAGTGGCACAATAGACCTCTATTGGTCAATCACTGTACCATTCAAAAAAAAAAAAAACCAATTAACAGAATTAAGAGAAAGTTGTGTGAGTGATTCACAATAGGTTATTATTATTATTATTGTGCAGTCTAGTCAATCAAGATCAATTAACGACTTTCAAATTCTTGATGACTAATGAATCCATTTATTTACCAGTTTTATTACTAAACAACGATCAAAATAAATAAATTACCTTAAAAATCTTGATCTCCCCAAACAAGTCTATACAAATTATTTTTAAACATTTTCTGGGCATTTGACGACATTCTTTTATAGACGGAAGTAAGAAGTTTTTGTTATGTTTCATTATATTACTTTCTCTTACTCTCCTAGTAAGCTGAAGTATTGTAATCGTGTCAAATTTTCGATATCGAGTTTTCACCATAAATATCCTTTTTGAGGTCCCCTGAGTCCAAAGAAGTGGTTTTTAGCAAATGTTCTGTGTGCGTGCGTGTGTGTATGTGTGAACAGCATAGCTTAAAAAACGAAAAACCTTACAAAGTACAAACTTGATATTCCGTTTAGGTATCACCATGGGAT
>JAAEAF010010310.1:0-34309 GCA_011037195.1 Triatoma infestans
TTAAACAGAGATTAAATTTTTGCATAACAACCATTCGACGTTCCTCAAAAGTATATATTCAACTCATTCCAGATTCCATATTAACGAATTTTTGTAAATCAATTTTTGTTTGCCCCAAGTAATTTATTTTTGTGAAATTTTTTTCTCTAAAGACATCTACAGAAAAAAAAAATGTTTCAATAAGAGAACATATTGGGATACATTTTCCTCTAAATGGTGTTTATTGTTCTAATACCCTTCATCTATGGAATACACTTTCATCATGTTCATTAGTTTAATACCATGGCCAATTTGACTGCATGCAGTATTTTGAAGCAGATTGCAACTTTTTGAACAGTCAATGTTAAAATGTGAAAACTGCTATTTCCGTTTTATCGTTGGGATACAGAATAATGGGTCATTCACACCCATTCACTTAATAATATTAATCATTCAAGTTTACGTTCATTTTTTTCGTACTTGTTTCACTTTTCGTAATGTTTCATCTTAATAATTCTCTCTCGTTTATAAATTTTCATCCAACTAGCTTTCAGTTAGATTGGAACGGGGGGGAGGAGACTCCTGTCCTGGCACCGCAACCAATTTTACCAGGCTGATTGTGTCTATTATCTCAAACATTATTCAAAACAAACTATGGTAAATAAATTATTAATGCCAGAATCCAGCTGACAGTGCCAACATGATGAGGATACTTTTTACCTCTAACAAGAGGATAAATTCGGATAAAAAGTTTTACTACTGAGATGTTTTTGAACTATATTTTTCATAGTTTATAATGTAATATATATACATGACCTTTTATAAATTATACATATATTGTAATTAATATTGTTTATTTTTTTGAAAGAAATTTATAAATATTATACAAAAAATTAATATGTTGGAAATAAAAAAAGGGAATCATTTTCCTAATAAAGAGATTATCAGTATATAGTATTTTTATTTCGTTAATACCATACAATATCAAAGGCAAGTCAGAGTATATATTTATATACAGGGTGATCTATTGCGAATGTACGAAACTTTGGGAACTTGTTAGGGAAGTCATTTGAATTACAAAATGTTATATGAACATAGGTCCTATTTCGATCAATTACAGATCTACAACATTAAAAGTTTTAGCATTTATATCTATTTACCAATGAAATAAAAAAAAAAATCGTCTGCAACTGTTATTTAAAAAAAAAAGAAAAAAAAGTAATTTGTAAACAATATTTTAGTTCGATGGAGAATTTAGAGGAAAATGGAGTGCTTCAGAGCAGCTGAATATAATGATTTGTGTTTATTTATAGTTTCTGAGATGGTTTGTTCTTCATGCATCAAGAGAATACCAACGAAGATTTCTGAATAGACGTCAACCTTCCCATAGGATATTCAGCCGTACATTCCAGAACCTTCAAGAACCTGGCACAACTGCTGTATGTAATAATGGTGGCAATCGCCGGGCAGGTAATGTTCGCAATGAATTAAACTTACTTGAAATTAAAGTCTTACATAATAGACTAAATTCTGAAGGACATGTGACTTACGTAATGAAAAGCTTCATGATATTTTACTCCAGATGCGGCAACAAATATGATAACAACCGATGGTGCTCCAGCACACTGTGGAAGGCAAGTAACTGAGTGGTTTAACAGACATTACGCTGACAGTGGATAGGTCGTGGATGCCCTATCGCTTGGGCTCCAAGGTTACCCGATCTAAAAAATCCTCCTGATTTTTATCTTTTGGGTCACCTAAAGCAGCTCGTATACACTGTCCAAATAAACACACGTGAACTGTTTACTCGAAAGAAATTATGGATGCTGCCAACCAAATTCGCAACAATAATGTGATATAGGTTTGGTGCCAGGGTACAGTGTGCGCTCTACCAGCTCTAATGATATCTACTGTACAAAGTCTGAGCTCTAATCTAGTAAATATAACCTTACTAGAGTAAGGCTTCAGTAATCTCTTTTACGGGGTGCTCCGCCCTCCGTTGACCAAAAAAAAAAAACACTCTTAGCCGGTCAAATTCGAAAATAAGTGGATCACGTTCTATTTTCACGCGCTTACTGTAATGACAGATGACTATAAGTGAAGTTCAACCGTGATAATAAATGTTTAATATGTGGATGGGTCCGCAATGCTGGATATCATCTGGTATTTTATCCGTCCTAGCATATATATCTTATCCATAATTTGCATGCTTCAGCGGATGTAATGCCAGATGTGGTAATAAATGTTTTGAAAATATTTGGTTTATATTTAATTTTTGTGGATTAGTGCATACTATACGAGAATCATGGCGGTAGAGCGCACTCTATACCAGCACCGTACGTTTTTAGATTCTATGATTTCCAGGCGTCAATCTTGCATACGGTCTCAAGGAGCACATTTTGAGAAATTTGTATGAGTCACTAATTTTGCTGTTATAAAAAATAATAATTGCTATTGGTTTTGTTTTTTTTTTCATTTGGTAATAGATATAAATGTATGTTTGTCAACATAGAAATCTTTGAACTGTTGCAGTTCTGTAATTGATCGAAATATGTTCATATAATATTTTTTAATTGAAATGACTTCCCCAACAAGTTCGTAAAGTTTTTTATATTTGTGATTATACACCACCCTGTATATGTAACTTTCCTTTTGTTTGTTTTTTTTACACTTATATTGATTCCGATAAAATTAATATATTATAAAAAAAAAGTTTTTGATTCTATTAAACCTTTTCTTCTCCAAATTTACAATATATTTTCTTTAATTACAAAAAATTTTTACAATACAAAATTAAATAAACTTATCATAAGTATAGAAATAATTTATTAAACAAAATATTTATGTCAATAAGAAATTTTAATGAAATATATTATTCCAAAATATTTACTTGTTCCTTTCTAATAATTATTAACCTGAAAAATTGTTTTTATTATTTACAATATTATTTTTTTACTTACCGCATTATTTACAAAATATATATCCATTTAAGTGTGTCTGTGTGTGTGCAACTATTTATATGATTTAAAAACACGAACAATTCAGCATATAAGGGGAGAGCAGCGATATCGATACTAAATACATCGATATCGATTGATGAACATTCTCTTAAAAAGCTGCTGGCTTGCAGATCAGTTGAATTTTTTTTTTAAAAAAAGTTATGAACATAAATAATAAATTTATGCTGAATTTATTTTATAGTGTATATTTTACTTATTTATATTTCGTGGCCTTCTTACACAAGCATTCCCCGTGAATGTCAGCAGTGTTATTTTTCCACGTGGAAATATATGTCAAACAGGATCATAATCCCTAGAAAATGACAAAAATATTATATGGCTAAAAAAAAAAGACACTCATTCAACTTGACCAATACTTAATATTCTATTAACTTTATATTGTTAATATAAAATTTAAACAGTCTTCCAAGTTCACATTTTATATTAAAGTCATGCGCATGTGAACTTATACGGTAGGTAAGACGTTGTGGAATGAAAAGTTGCTACTATAAAAGTAAGGCAAACCTAAATTGAAAAAAAAAATCTAAGATGGAATATACGATTTTTCTCTATGAACCTTAGAAATTTGCTTGCAAGGAAAAACATCAAAGGTGCGTATGTTATTGGTTCTCTCGGGAATTAGGAGCAAGTGGAAAATATTTTTGCAAAAGTCTGAAATTTTGAAGAATGGGACTTGCTATGCATAACTGACGAAACCATTAAAAAAACATAGCCCCCACACTGGGGTGAGAAGATGTGACATATTAGGATAAAGAAAGAGTATTAAAAATTTGTTTCAAAATCATACTCTTACCTCTCTGTGTAAAAGAAAGGGGGCTACAGTATAAAATAAAGGTCCCACCGTCTTAATATGAAACATTTGTCTAAGAAAACTAATATTGATGAACTGTGACGTTAGATTAGCCTGTAAAATCACTTCCATATCCTGAACAGTTTCACCACTATATAATGACTACTAGCAAAAATTAATTAGAGAATATCAAGCATATATGAGAATAAAGAAGCAGGAGGTTTAAGTCTCGAAGTATAATTTAGAAAATTTACAAATATATCGCGAGACTATTTTCGCCCCATCCTGCAGAGAATACCATAATTTATTTCGGGGGAATCCGGAAAAAAGTAATATGTCGGCTAAATAAACTGCGCCCCAATCTGTTATAGCTTTATAAACAATAGGTACGTTTGGCACTAGTTAATAAAACAAACAAAATGTTGGTTCTAGCTTTATTTTGCAACAAAAAAATGCTGTAAGAAGCTTGAAAAAAAAATGATTGTGAGAGCTCCTTTGTTTACAAGTGCTACCGAAATGGGATTGTTTCATATAAAATTTTGTTTTATAATGAAGTATAACTTATAAAAGCAAGGTTGCAAGGTGAGTAAATAAAAAAATACGTATACGATCCAGACGGCCTTCCAGCAAACTATTTATGTATCGTATATTCTTTGTTATTTACTCCAGTGATATAACTTAACTTCCTGTATTGGGTGTGTGTTTACATAACCATTCAAGGAGGATTAGTATATCTATATTTTTATAATAGATGTTAAATTAAATAATATAATATATAAATTACAAAATCTAGAAATTTAAATCGATTAAAAATAATCCAAGCTGGTCAATTTCAACTGACATTTAATAATAAATTTTAACAATAAACCTATCGGAAACACGAGAGTCTGCTTTTAAAAATTTGTGTCAGACATTGAACAAAGTTTTACGATTTTAATTTTCCTTTTTTTTTTTGTTCTACTGCAACAAACTGGAAAGGACCGGGCTTCAATAAATCTCGTTCGAATCTTTTATTCTGAAGCCATGTCTTCGGCTAATCAGCCATTCTGGGTCGTGCGGCCCAATATAAAATTGGTAGGACGCGAACAACTCCCCCCCCCCCATTCTTGTTCGGATATTCAGAGGGCGGGCACGTGAGAACAATCTCGGTCGCAAATAACTTCACGCTTTCACCCGTTGGAAACTGATTGTTTTTATTTCACTATTTTTATTACCAAAAGTAGTTTTTTGTTCACTATCTTATTATAAACTTTACTTATTGTTCAGCATTAGGTAAATATCTTGAAAATTTAACAAAATATACATATACCGAACTGGCGGCCGTTGTCTTTTAGTGTAACCTAAACAAAGCGGCCAGCAGGTGGCTGTTTAGCTGTTTATGAGATTAAAGCATGGATTTGAAACCACAGTGTGTAATGAGATAATACGATTTGCACTTTAATAAGAAATGATCCTTCGATACTAACTCTGCAAAAGGAAGCTGGACCTCTTCATTATTGTCAGATACCTAGATTTACTATCAGATACTTGACATCCCTGTCAGATATCCCAGCCTAACAATATGGCAACGACTCTCATACACCTGTCCGTCCATTTTACCGCTAAATTCTCCTCTAAAACTCTATGATAGCTTCAAACCTTCAGATTTACCTAGTTGGCTTTCCTATGCCATATTCTGAATAGCTCTTTTCATCGAAATTAGAACTCACTACATACAATTTGATGGAAAGAGTGTCCAAGTCAGCCCTAATCCATGAAAAATTTTCAGGAGAAACCGTTTGGAAGTAAAAATCCGATTTTGTAAGAGATAATACTTGAAGAACATAATATTAAAAATCTAGCTTAAATCTCTAGTGGGTAAATCTATCTGGTAGTATGTAATTAAAAAACAGAATGGAAATATTACTGAGAGTACCAAGCACAGCTGTTATCTTAAAGCAATGTTTAATAATATTATTTACTCAAAATAATTTTAGGCAAATGGAATACACTATTTATCTCCAGACAAACCATTATCCCTTTTTGGTGAAAAAAATTAAGGTTTCAATTTCCAGAATAGCCAAATATAGAGTTGACGAAGAACCGTAAATAAAGAAGGCAGCTGCAATAACTAGCGAAACTGGAAGCGAGACTAGAAGTAAACGGCTATGGGGAACCACAACATTCAGACCTAACGCTCCTAAGCCTTTCTTGGTCTACTGAGCCTGCCCCTAAAATTTAGTTTCAAATTATATAGGCTCAGTTATATATAATATTACCTGCTCGCATGAGGTGAGGTGAGGATAGAAGCAGCTTCATCACCATGAATACGAGGTCAGAATTTAAGATCTTTTATGGCCTGAGGAAGGTCGGGTAATTTCATTTCTTTAAGTTGAGCTGGTAGATTGATATTCTTCACAGCGCTCACAGCTCGTGCCGCCGCCAAACCCGTCTAAAATATAATAATGTGGCACATTATATAAAAATATTTTCGATATTGCGTAAAAAATTATCTTCTAGAAAAACGTCTTTTTTCTCATTAGCGATGAAACCTCTCAACTACTCGCATAGGCGAGGTTATCTGATTATAAGCCTAATAAGGTTTAAAATGGGTCCCCCCACTTTTTTTTAAATATATCTAAGATGATACAAACTACATTATAAGCCAACGGATATATCAAAATAAAGTAAAATAATGCGGTGAGAAAACACACCACCTTTCTTTCATTACAATTCTCAACTTCTAACTCAAAAATTCTCTTCGACTTGGAACTTATTACAACACAATTTATTGTCAAAATTAACTTGTTCCATGATTAAACATCGTGAAACCGGACAAACTACTAAAAAATGACTTAAAGAGCCTGCCGTCACAGTCCTCGCAAAACATCTTCAAAAACGTGAACAAACAGAAGTGACCAAGAGATTTAGACTAAAAAAGGAAAAAACTTGTACTGCTATTTTTGGGAAATCTCGAAAAAATTGATAATAATAAAAATTCATTCAGTAAAGTGAAACTTCCACTTTATGAATTAAGACTGAAACATCCGGGTTTAATGCTAAATTTAATGAAAATCGTTATACTTCGTTTAAACTCGTTTAAAGAAACCGTTTTTCTTCAAACTCGGAATTATTTCATTTCATTGTAATGAAGATTATATAGAAGGAATGTTATAATATTGTATATTATTACAATATTGTATATTGCTATAATATTGTTATAATAAATGAATATTATAATATTGTATGGTACAATGAACTGAAATAACACTTTTAAGGAAAACATAAGGCAAACCCTCTCCCAAAACCTTTATCAAATGAATTTTCCCGGAAAAATGTTTCAAACAATAGTTGTAGCTCTTTAAATGTGTATTCAATAAACCCAGTTTTGAGACATTTTCGCAGAAGTTGCAAAAAACTGAAAATCTATTCAATAAGTGTTACATCTAGTTGAACGATTTTGAGCAAAACCGTCGGATGCTATTTAAGTAGTTAAACTAATTATGAAGTTCGAACTATGTGTGATTTTCCTTTTTCATTGCATCGAAAATTTGACAAGATCGCCATGCTTTCTCTCCAGCAGTAAGAGAAATTAAAAATGGCTCCAACAATTTTTTGACTTTTGAAATGCTAACTGCAAAAAATAAACCAATCATTTTTATTTGAATCACTTTTCTGGGAAATCTGTTAAGTATGCTTTTTCTAAACTACCGTTAGACGTTTTGTGTGAAGGAGCCAGACAGTGTAGGAGGCTACCATGTAGTCATTTACAGAGGAACCTTGAACTCTAAAAACTGGCGTCTAAAATCCACACCACCAATATTTGTAAGTAATGCTAAGACTATCTAAAGTCTTTTAAGGCTAAGACATAAATATTTTTAGAGGTTGTGTTCGTCCAAACCTTTTCTTTTGCCTGATAGTTGTTCCATCTTGGAATGCTTATTTTTACTGCTTCCGACCGATTTCAGATTCTCATCTATCGCCAGAGTAAGGCTTCATAAGTTCGTGTAGATAACTTCATATGCCTGTCACGCACCACATTGGTTAACAGAACCTAGTTGAAACCATTTCTCTACACAAACTTTATAGCTAATACTATGACATAGGTTGAGAATCCGTAACCGTTTAGAGGTAACAAAACTACGCATGCTACTACGGATAAATTCCCTGAAGTTATCCAGCATTGCGGATCCAAGCACATATTCAACTGCTTCTTTTGTTTCGGTTTCGGTTAATGACAAAATGTATGCGTATTTGATAGAAATATCTACTTTTTTTTTAAACTCACTAATAAACATCAGCAGAAACATTTCTTAGTTTTGGAACTCGTAATTTTATCAAAAATAAAATAGCCAACATTATCGACTTTTTTTTAAATATTTGGTACAGTTATATAAGTAGGTAATTACAAATTCTAACCTCTTGTTTTTCTAATTTATTTTGTTCAGAAATCCTAGATAATATTTCAGACATGTTAGTTTCTAATACCATGCCTCCCATTACTAATTCATTTAATATATAGTGAACCTGAAAACAAAAAAATATTTAGTTGTTACTGGAAGTAGAAGTGATAACGAAAATATAGTACTTAGTCAGTAACATTAAAATGAAGTTACTATAAAAAAGGAAAAATTCTGTTTGCTCATGCTCGTAAAAATGACTTTCTTTTAGGCAGAATAGTAACAGACATTTCTTCTGGATCCTAGTGTTCTAAGACACCATTACTGGGTATTTAGTATAACGTAAAACACTAACTTTGGCTTTAGTAAGCCCAAAAAGTTGAACTCTAGTTCACTATTATGCCCACACCCTAATTCCACCTTTAAAACACGTTAAGCCTTGTTTACACAGTGCGAGCTAGCGTACGAGTTCAAGTGGTAGTTACTATTGTATAGCTGCTGTTATTGTGTCAACGTATCAGGTAAGTTACTATTATAACAGAGTCGGTCAGCAACAAGGCATGCCAGTTGCTTTAACAACTTTTGTTTTCACTGGCCACTAGCTTCCCCCCCCCCTCGTTGCAGATCAGTTGCTTGCACGATGCTCGTATCGTTTGTATACAAAGTCAGTAATTCGTAGCCAGTGATAAGTGAGTTCACGTTTTTGTAATTGACGTACCGTTTGCCCAGAAGATTTTTTTTAGTAAATTTCTTACCCTAACACTTCTCTTTCTTTTTTCCTTTGTGCACTTTGTCTAATTCAGCACCGAGTACTGCAGTAAAATATCGTATTACTGTTCGTTTTATAACTCGTTGGCTCGACATTTAATATAATATAATATACAATAGTATGCGCAATAAACTAATCAATTTGCAAAGTGCCAAGCAGCTACTTAATCAAATTGGCAGCTACTTTCTCAGTGTAAATAGTCGAACCGAATACAGCTATTGGCCATTGTTTCATACGGGCCAGCCACTCTACTGGCAAGTCAGCTTCTCGCAATGTGTAAACAATGCATTACAAACCACTCGCACAATATAAACATATAAATAATTAACTACTGAGCCATTTCTGATCTTTTGAATCGCAATGGATTTGACTTTTGTTCTCACCCACTTTGTATGTCACAACCGGTAGAACTTAGTAAAATTAATACATAATTTAAGAAAAGAATATTCTTGCCTTGTATTTAAATCATTATTATATACTTATAGAAATAATAGCAAAAATCTGGTGTGAAACACTCATATGACTTTCTCTAACTGCAATTTGCATAGTTATAATTGACTAATTCTATTCTAACATATATTCTCACTAGACGTTTAGTTGTCTTCAAGATAAATAAATGGAAGAATCTACACTTATTAAAAACTACTTTTTTGACTTTTGGAGAAAGTCGCCAAAAACCGAAGAAAAAGAATTTCAATAGTTACACTTCCGGTGAACCAATTTTCTTTAAACTCGGAATTTTGTTTTCACATTTCATTGCAATTACTAGTATATAGCAGACAATATGGTAGAATGTTATCAACAAGAGGAAATGGAATAATCACATTTTCAAGGGATCTTGACATTCCTGTGATGAGTGTGCCAGTCTAACATGAACCTTATACTGACATTCCAACAATTACACAATACACACTACTATATTGATATGTGCGGAGCTTCTTGGATTTGGTGCAATCGAAGGTAAACTGTAGCTCGCTCACTCACTCAACATTATATATTGTACACATTACAGACAACTACAACAATATACAGATCCAAGAAAAGCTGCAACAGGTCTGCCAATATTTGGCTTAGTAGCCATTCTCTTTGTATATAATCTCACTGTTAGAAATATTAAATATTTTTAAAATAAAAACAATTTACCTTATCCACGTGAAATATAAGATCAAGTTCGCAGACATTTTCAAAACATTTGTCTAATGTTTCGACAAACACTTGTATTAAGTCTAATATTCCAAGTTCAGATTCTGAAGAATCCACACAGAATACAAAATAAAGTGTTGCATAATGCCTGTAGATTAATTTATAATCTGAACCACCAATCAAACTAAAAAAAAAAAAAAAGAAGAAGAAAACAATATAAAAATTACTGCAAATTATTGGCAAGTGTAATAAGTTTTAAAAAAACCCTCTAATATGTAAAGTAAGTTCCATCGTAAACATAACATAACAACATACTAAATCATCTATGGCTATTATCTTACAGGGAATATAGTGGTTTCTAGAGCAATCCAAAACACAAAATAAAATAGCAATTGAATAACAGATCACTAAAAATAAAAATTTCATAAAATGTAAAAACATAAAATCCTCTTATCTAGAGTTCCATACATTTAGAGGTTACTTCACTTTAGAATTCGCAAGGTGCTGCAGTAATATCTCCGAGAGGTTTTTTTTTTTTTTTTTAATTCATTTATAAGGATTAGGTCAAAATAATCCACTTTCACGTAGTCTTTTGATTGCTGATGTTTAAAATAACACTCACGTGGTACACGTGAAAGGAGAAAGAAAGTTAGGGAACTTTTTATGATAAATAGTTTCAATACATTTTTTTCTTGGGTATTTTGATTCATATTTAATTGATACTTTGCTGATCCCAAAAAGCTTCACTATTATTTAATTGCCTAATTTATGAAAAGTCCATTCTCAAAAAGAAATACAGGTTACGAGTTTCTAAACTTAAGTCACATTTTTATGTTTAATGCTTCTGCATAATTACCTACAATATACTTCAAACAGATGAGTATTTATTAAAAGTAAGTTTTTTGAAATTTACTTACCTTCCACCTTCAAGGAAATTACAAACGTTATCATCTCTTTTAGATACTAGCTGAAATGTTTCCTTTATTATTTGTTGTTGCATATCTTCTGTCTAGAATGTAATATTTAATCGAATGAATGTAAAAAGAAAGAATTTATAATATCTGGTGAATAACAACCTTTCTTTTTAGAGCTTTACTTACGAAATATTGATAGAACTTTGTCAAACGCGGTTTTCCATGGTTATTAAACACTAATATTGCCTTAATCATAATAATACCAATGTCAGAAACATAAATCAATCTTAATTATGTAACAAAAAATAAAAATAAAAAATAAAATAAAAAAATAATTGCAACTAAGAAAACAGTTGATCCATGCAACCCTACTGTTGACGACGTGCTCAACACACTAACTCACCAATCTCTACTGATGGTGTCATGCTATTAGCTCCAACCTTTGATCATAGATATCGCCAGCGCTCAGCAACAATAAACAGCTTAGATTTACTTACTGATTGGATGAAAGAAATTTTAATATTCGTAATGCATTATACAAATATATTCTTGTTACCAATGGATATCAGTCAGAATGATCCTATTTGCTCTTCTTAGTTAAAGAAAGTTCCAGCAGTAATAACTCCAAATTCCCAATGAAATTTTACTAGAGACTGTTCATTTGTTAATATTTACTTTAGAACTCTATTATAACTATAATATTTCTGTTCTTACTAAACGCATTCTCTTCTGATTTACATTAATTTTGTATTACCGTCAACTACATATTTTTGCCACAGTCACAGCAGATTTCATAGGCTCTTGGCGCCCTTCAATTTCCTTCGAACTTTACTTCCTTATTAGAACCAGTGGATAACGCCAATAATAGTGTTTGTGAAGGAGAACCTCGCATTTAAATAAGAGTTTAGGCGCCTTATATATTTCTTAATAACTGAAGACAGGTCCGTACTTTCTTAGTATTGCTAATAATAAGTAATACTAGCTAGTATTTGCTGATGTGGTTTACCAAAATAAAATAGGATTATTCGTAATAATTCCCACCACCATGGTGGATCCCCCATTGCCAGCATCAAATTTTATAATTTTTCCTAATTTTGAAAGAGACCTTTCAGAATTATGACCAACTAGAATTCTTCTTCAAACCGAACTGCCTTTCATCATACCATATTCCTGGTGTTTATTATTCCAAAAAAGTTAGTAATTTATTTTTTTTTTTTTTATGTAATCAATCATTCCTGAATGACAATATTAAAGCCGCCCGGGAAGAATTTTTTTTTTGCAACCGTACAACTATATAATATAAAAATTGTGTCACTGTGCTAAGCTCAGCGTCACAACTGGAATTAACTAGTGGGTTGAGGAACAAGATCACGTGGCTACAGTCGTGGAGGATTGTCAAGGTGGAAATGTGTGGAGAGGGGTCGGGCGAGAGAACTGAAGAATTTCAACTATCTGATATGAAAGCTCACACGCCATTCTCTTTTTGCAACTACTAAACTTTCTGACAATAAATTTCTTTCAAAGTTTTAATGAACATAATAATATGCTGATGGATAGTTGAATGAACATTGGATTTGGGGGCAAAAAGTTTACCTGAATATGATTACATTGTATGGCTGCGCCCTATGTCAATCTAGCAACTTCTAAAGGCATTTTAAACAAGTTTTACTCATAGATATCATATAATTTTCCCGGAATAATATTCTGATAAATGTGATAGGTTAGCCTCCATCTCTGAGCAGTTAGTTAGCATCCAAAGTTTAAAACAAATCGTTGAAGTTTCGAGGAATTTTCAAAAAGAAGTCAAGATACTCACACGGCACATGTTATCCAGTTATCTTCAAACTTGATATTTCTGGCAATGCTTTTTTTTTTAAATATACCTTGCCCGCAGGGGGTATCTGTAGCGTGCAGTTATTTGGGGAGTAGCGAGGGGTCACCACAGTTCAGCACTCCATGCACCTCGTCAGAACAGCCCACAATATACGCTATCACGGAAAATATGTCTCAAGTACAAAACACACTTAAACTACATACACTCTACCCAACACACATAGTAGTTGTGGTGGTTGGTACCGCAGAGCTGGACAGCATCAGAGACATTTTCCGTGATACACTACAGTTGATACACTCCTACAATTCTAGTCTCTGTGCAAGTATGTTATTACTGTTTAACAGAAACATCCTGATGAAGGGCGAACGCTCGAAACCAGTCGATGACCACAAAAAGAAGCAGACTATCACGGCAAATGTCTCTGATGCAAACATAGTACACAAACTAGGGTCTCCATCCCTAGTTAACTGGCGTAAGCCAAAGGAGAAGGAATGGATTAGCTCAGTGGTAGCGCGCTGGACTAGCAATGCGGAGGTCCCAAGTTCGTATCCAGCATGCTGCCCTTATATTTTCTCTACAGCTCTCTGTCCGGATATGGGCTTGGGCGTAGGTATGTGACGTCACCAGCGCCCACCCTTCGGGGTGCAATCATCCTCTGGCTCTCCAGGTTGGGGAATCCCTCACCCCGATCCTTCCCTCATCCTGATCCTTTCCCCTTGCAGGGTTCCTGTAAGTATCCGGGGTTACTGAACCCCTGTACTTGAGGCAATGGACAGGAATCAGTAGATAGAATGTGTAGATCCATCGGGCGTGCGATCAGACACGCTAGCTCGTTAGAATTGAAATAGTGAACTACGAGTGCAAGCACCAGTTTCCAAGCAAATTGCTTGCAATCGAGTGACCGTGTTTTAAGCAACAACTCCAATGACCGAGATCTTGAGTTGAACGGGAGGAAACTCGCAATATAAATTAAACACCGGTGCCAGCCTGTAGCTAGGTGTGCGCGGTTCACCAGACCATACTATAGAGGTGCCTTCCCTAGCTTCTGAGCGTGAAGTGTGACCACTTTGTGGGACCACTTTGCGCGCTGGTTGAGCATATCTCAACCTGCCCTTAAATAGGTCAAGGGGGGTGTGCCTAGCCACTTCCGCCATGGAGAAGCATTGCACTAACAGTCTCTCCATAGTGCTTGCAACGGGGGACTGGTAAACCTGAAAGGGTAGGCACGTTCTTAAAACTACCCCCCGGTACCAAGAGGAAAGGGGTATCACGGGAAAGAATGTCCGGAGATGGGCAGTGTTGTCTGTAGCCAGAGAACACTGCTCAGAGGCCGGCAGTGCACTGAGAAGGCTCCGGGGGCATAATATCTTTCAGGTCGCAATGCAATAATCCTACATAACAATCTACAATCTAATATAACTTGATAGATTTAGAATTGTACTGAAGTGGCTTTTCAAAAGAAAGTTTAATGTTAGAACTACATCAAAACCTTTGAAAATTGTTGCAAATAAAAGTGATTGGTATGTTATGTACGTTATCAGTATTGGATATTTAAATAAAGCTGTGAACAAAAAAGAAAATAATCTGGTATGAAATACACACACAACTTTCTCTTACTACATTTTACAAAATTGTAATTTTTACTAAATGTTTGACGTCAATTTTATATCAACTTGGAGAATCCAAACTTGATAAAATAACTTTTTTGAGAAAAGCATAACCTTCCACCGCCTCCTAAACTTCTTGAAATAACTTCCTAGAAAAAAAAGGAAGTTTCAAACAAAAGTGATAGATCTGTGTGTGTGTGTGTGTGTATAGTTAGTATATAGTACCAAATTTAAAGAAATACATCGATGTTTTTATGTTGAAAAACACAGAAAAATGGAAAAACTGTTCAGTAAAAACGCACCCTGTCAACCGATTTTCGGCAAATTCGGAATTACATATGTTTTCCGACATATATTTATATATTTACATATATTTATTTATACTATTTAGATGACAGCATTGTATATTAAACTAAAATAGCAGTTTTTTATAAGTAAACATAATCAATCCCACCCCTTCCTCGAACCCGCCCTTAAATGAATTTTCCCAAAGAGATGTTTCAAACAAAAGTGAAATATGAGTAAAGTTGTATTTCCGGGTTGGACACACAACCACAGATATACATACACACAGACTATTTTCGCTACAAAAAATTTCTTGTTTTGTAATCATGAATTCACTTCCCATTTCGACAATGTGAAACGAATACTTCCAATTTTTACTAGGGAGTAAAAAAAAGTATAAAACACTAAAATATAAGACCTTTTTTTTGTTTTGTTTACAAAATGAAAAATAAAAATTAAGTAAATTTAACGATGCGCAATTTATTTGACTTTAAGAATGAATTATTTATTAAAAGAAAGAAAGAAAAAAAAGGAAGAAACAAAACATAAAATTTACAGTATTACATTTTATATTTATGAAAATAGAACCAAATCATGTCTGAAATCAAACTAAAAAAATTCTAAATATTATATAATATATGTATATATATATATTTGAAATAATAACAATAGACTCTAACTTTAAAACATCATGTTTCGTATTTGTTTTTATATATAATTAATAGTAAACTTAAAACTGCCAGGATTTAAAATAATATCTATACTAGGAATTGTTGGAAAAAATAATAAAATACTATTCTTTTGACAGGGTGGGTTCTTTTATTGAAAAATATACTATTGTGATTTCTTTTTATAATCGAAAATGATATTAATTCGTTGGTTTAGTTTAATAATATCTGGTCGACAAAAAATACTCGTATAATATAAGCCTGCAGCTATATTAACTGGAATGGTTTAAATTTAAATAAAAATTATAAATGAAAATACATTATTATTTTATTAAGAAGGTGTATAGATAAAAGAAATGAAAACAAAACTTACTAAGAAATAAAGAAAATTTTTTTTTTTTTTTTTAATATTTTATTATTTTTTTTGCATTTTTTTTATTATTTTGTATACATATATATATATTTATTAATATTAATTATTTAATTCACAATAAACCACAAGTCACTCATTACCATTCTTCAATCTTATATATTATATATAATCAATATATTATTCAGGGGTAATAATTAATAAATGTTTATATTAAAATACAACTTAAATGTTACTTTTTTTTTTTTTAATTTTTTGCTTTCAAGATGTACTAAGGAAATTAATCCAAAACTTTTATTAAATTCATATTACTCTACACATTTTTTTATTCTTATTTTTACTGATATAATTTTGTATTTTAATCAACTCCTTTGAACTTAATAAAAGTTTCTAATTTAAATTAAATTTATTAAAAAATAAAAATAAATAAATCACAACAAAACATATTTACATATTTGAAAATTAAGAAAAGTGGTGATTTAAAATTTAAAAAATAAAATCAAAGTAAACAAAGTTTTTCAATATTCAAACTAAAGCTGCACCTTATTATATACTGAAACTTTATTTTACTTTAATTCTTTTTTTTTTTTAAATAAAAAAAGACAATATTCTTAATAATAAATAAGTGTGTAAGTATGTGTATATGGATGTGGAGGTGGGGGTAAAGTATGAATTGGTGGATGGTGGTGTGGTGTGTGTGAGTGTTTGGTATATGAATGTATTCATTTATTTTTCATGTTTATATAATTAAACAATAGCATGTCTCATATAAAGATTTAATGTATCATTATTATGCGGTAATAATTCATGTCCAGGTGGTAGAATTGAGAAGCCAAGATACATGAAAGTACGTACCAACTGGGCTGTAACAACACATATAGAAAAAATTAATTAATTTATAAACAACAACAATAAAATTTATAGCGCAAAGCCCAAAATTTATAGCAAAGTTTTATAAAATCGATGGTATATTAGAATTCAAAATAATAAAGGCGGCGCCAAGTTCTGGGGGTGGAGAAGCAATTTGTGACGCTTCCTTCGAAGTCCTACCCAATTTGTGGGGGCATACTTGTTCACAGGATCGGAGAAAGAAGTAACCCGGCTATGTATAGACCAGATAGATAGGATGAAGATTTCAAACCGAACGTGATGAAGGTGTGTCCGAAATATGCCAAAACGTAGAGAGCAGTTATTTAACAGAAATCATATTAGTATAGATTAACTGAAAAGCATCATTTAATTGTGCGGGCATATTTTTCTCAGAGCATAATTTTTGTATATAAGCATTTACTTTAATTCCTATCTAGTTACAAAACAAAATTTAAAAATTGTATTCCAATGTTGAAACATTTACACCGACTTTCTCATGTCAATTATTGTAATTATTCTGAAGAAATTATCTTCAAACTTGCGAGCTATTACTGAGCATTTCCTTTCCTCTATCTTTTTACTTCCTCTAACCCCTGGTAACAGGAAGTATTGCGTACTATCGTGTTAAATTTTCAACAGAGATTCACTCTTGAGGAGTCCCATGAGGCAGAGAAAGTTTTTTTTTAGAAATTGGTCTGTGTGTACTGTCTTTTCATTTAAAGAAGTTTTAGCGGAAAGGGGGGGTTAAGCTTTCCTCATAAAAGTCATTTTATGAAGTTTAGATTCTCCCACTGATATCAAATTGAAGACAAATTTAATGATTCAGTAAAAAATTATAAGTTAGAAGAAAATTTGTTACTAATAATTCTTTAAACTGCGTAAGAGAAAGTTTTGTGAGCGTTTCACTTCAGATTTTTACACTTGATTGTATAGGAAAATAAAAAGAAAATTTAGATTTAACTTGTTGATTCCTGAACTAAAGAGCTACTTGAATGTGAATACAATGTAAACTACCAAGGCAGACTAAAATCATTCAGTAAAATTTGCACTTTCCAGCGGTGATTTCTCTCCTAAAATCTTCATGTCAGATCCTATGATTAAAATGAATTTCAAAATTTCACTCGATAGAAAGTCTCTCTATTTCAACAGTAACAGAACGTAGTAGCATTTTAGTTTTACTTAAGAACTGTATATAGTTTTTAAGTTAACGATACAGTTAGGGATGGAGAAAAAGCACTTTATTTCAATAATTAAAATAAAATAAGTGTGTCTGCTCAATTATATTGAGTTGCTGAGACACAGATACCAATCAATTCAGAGAACCATGGTTGAATAGGAATAATGGGTAGGTATTTACTAAATATAAATTTATACCGGAACAAATGTAACACCTAATAGAGGACCACAGGAGCTATATATACACAGACTAAAGTTAAATGAATGTGTAAGTCAATTAATCATTGCTGGTCATGTCCCATATTTGTATTGGTGGATTATACCGAGAGAATCTAGTATGGTTGGTTGTCTCAGCAATCTCTCACAGAAAGTCTTGGTCAATTCCCAACCGGTCAAAAAATTCACTCGTGGTCTTAGGTATTGCCCCTCTACTCCCAAACCAGAGTCCCTGCACTTGGAACTTACGTTCACCAAACCTTCCCCGGTATTTTTCCTGCAGGTGAGCGATACATTTTTCGTATATGTCCCTCTTCTCTGAATCAACTTTCCTTCCCTGTTCTGGATCATTGGATTCAAAGCGGACGGTAGGATCAATGACAAGAGCCTCTTTTCCACCGTTCTTGAACGCCACAATGTTAGCGAAACGATTATTACTTGCTGTATCTAGGCAGTGAACTTCTTCGGAGCAAATATGCCCCTAATTGCTCAATATTTCCGCTATCCGCTTCTTCACGTTATGGTGACGGCGGGTGACAAGGGACATGTTGTTGGAACAATTTCCCAATACATGGGCTGGGGTTTCGTACTCACTACCGCATTTGCGACCCCCGAAACCGCCCGAAGGGGAGCGTAGTTAATATTTAGCTTCATCGCATTAGTCCACTCTGATCCAGGGAGAATTCTCCTATTGCAGATGAACTGGTTTCCTTTGGGGTATCCTTGAAATGCATCACACCTATACCCTGCCATCTGCATTTACTACAATCTTCAAAAGATTTTTCTCGCAAGGATTGCCTGACCTTCTTGATGCTATATGTGTCTTCCATGCCGACAACTTCTAGACCTAGACGTCCAGCACACTCCGATGTTTCCGTTTAATAATCAAACACTGATTGGAACTTCCCGTCTTCAACTCTATTTAGTCTCTGGGCAATAGACCAGTGCTGAAGTGAAGTGGTGCTTCCTACTGACATCTGAGTAAAGCTAAGCCCCGAAAACATCAGGGGGCATATAACATGGCAGACGTAGTGCTTGCTGGGCTCCCAATCATAGCTTTCACGCTTCTGCGAATAATGACGTCTATGCTTTCAAGGAGTGCCGGACTGAGTTTAATTAAAGGCGCGCTTTGCAGCGGGTATGTAGGTGCCGGAAAAACGTATTGGTTTACATATTAAGCTTCTGATCGGGTTTGAGGAGGCTAGACGCTACCAATCTATCAAGGTTGCGGGACAACGTGGTTACAGCACTATCGTTGAACTCCAGTTCGCCCGAGAAGCTACAGCCCTGGTACTTCATCGCAAATCCTTCATCTATTGATTCAATCGATTCTCCGTTCTGCAAATGTAATCTTGACTTCTCCAATATGCCCTTCTTCAGGATTATTGAGATACTCTTCTTGGGGTTGACTGACAACCCGATTTCCTTGAATATCTTCTGAACACCGTCAATTATTCTCTCAGCGGCCTTTACACTGTTGGCGGTTACGGCCTGATCGTCCGCAAACCACGTTAATATTAACCCGTCCTGATCATCGCTCAATTTATATCCAAATTCGTTGGCAAATTTGGGATCACCTAGGTCCTCGTACAAATGATCGATTGCCAGGTTGAAAAGTGTGGGCGAGAGCGGCCCACCTCTCTGCACGGCAATTGATTCTGTTTTGTTCACTCCTATGTTAAATCTCACATTATTATATCATAGGAACCCCTCTATGGCTCTCCTCAAGTCGGACGAAACACCCCCAGCTGTGAGACCGGTTGCCAAAATAAACAAATAAATTGTGTCTCTACATATCCTGCATTTCTCTTTGTTCTGCGGATTATCTAGGAAGTCAATCCACAATATCGGTCGCCGGACAAGAAACTACACTCACTTTTTCTTTTTGATTTTATTTTTATTAAGTAAAATTTCTTTAGTATTCTTTAACAGTTAAGGAATTAAAATATATTATTCTTGACCGAACGGAATGTGCCAGCGAATTAGCAACATTACATGTATTCACAAATTGCTAAAAAAAACTGTGCCGAACGTCCATGTCCGAAATAATTTTTTTTGGAAGGAAAAATCACTTTAAATATCTTTAACATTACGCCCTTTGTTTTTTAAAAATTCAAGTTGAGATTCATTTCTGAATTTAAATATATTTTTTTTACTATAAAAAAATCATTTTATTTGTACTTTTATTAAAACGGAAGTATTACATATAACATAATGTTATCTCTGTTAATTGTTTAAATTACGATTAGGGACGAGATCAACTCAGAGGCAGCGCGTTCGAAGGAACGCGGAGGGCTCAGTTCGATCCAGGACGTACAACCCTTTAATTGACTCTCACTAATAGTTTTTACAGCTATTCACCGATATTGGGGCAGTATCTGGAACGAGAGATCCCTAGCTGGCAGTGATCGGAGAAGTCACCAGCCACCAATTACCAAAAATGTATGCGTCTTTTAAAAATAATTATTTGTTTTACATTTTCTTTATTCTTTGGTTCACAAAACGGTAAAAAGGAAATGAAATTCCAGAGTGCTGCATCTGGTCAAATTTTAGGGTAACAAAAACAAAAATAATATGGTACGTTACATAGAATTGAAAGTTTTCGTTAAAGATCTTAGGTTTTTTTTTTTAAATATTAATAAATAAAAAAAAGAGTATCCACTTGCATCTTCTTTCTTTTTTTCTTTAATAAGATGTAAATGGGATCCCTAGGGATTTCGAGGGAATAGCCATAAAGACACTGTGGCTTAAGAGGAATATTCTAGTCTTTTAAGTTAGATTTATGCGGTTTAATTTGCGGTTTCTGCAGCATGACCTAACAGATTTTTAAAGCCACATTTCTTGAAAATAATTGGAGAAACCCAAAACAAAAAAGCATATCATTCCGGGACGAGGACTAAATTTCTGCAACATCTAAATCGAAAATATATTTCAAAAATAAATTTTACTTCGAGTTTTGTATGTGATCACAGAATTTACATAGAAATACTTACGTCTGTCTGGGCGATCTTTCTTCAAGCATACAATGATGTCTGTGCATTTAAGTACCTCCTCTGCATATTCAAGTAAGGTGATAAATCTATAAA
Organism: Triatoma infestans; assembly: GCA_011037195.1. Lineage (NCBI taxonomy): Eukaryota > Metazoa > Arthropoda > Insecta > Hemiptera > Reduviidae > Triatoma > Triatoma infestans. The sequence continues at coordinate 21,107 of JAAEAF010010310.1, forward strand.
TAATAATTATAATGCAATACTTCAATATATATATATTGAATATACATAATTATTTTTTATTTTTTTAAATTTTTAATAGATAACTTACGCTTCTTTGGATCCATCTGGAAAAAACGATGGACGAACTTGTATATATAATCGCTTTCCAATAAGGACAGTATCCCAGATGGCTTCAGTTTGTTCTGTAAGCTTTAATTCAAAAGTTATGCGTACACTACCCCCACGTCCAGATGCCTCAAACAACTCAGTTTCCTATGGAAATAATGCATTACAAATTAATATAATTAATGAACTAATAAAAATATTATTGAAAAAAAAAAACCTGAAAATTAAAGTTAAAGGGATAGTTTGACGGAAAGTGGAATAAAAACTTCTTCAGAGATCTTGGTAAAGGCATTTATACCAATTCGGCACGAGAATCTGTGCAGGCAATTACTATTTTTGAATTTAAAGCTCCAACAGGCAACTCTAGCTCACCACCCAATATATTCACTTTTATCTAAATATTCCCCTGGTTTACAGGCGATTACAATAATTATTGTACAAAACAGATTGTACTTAAATCTAATCATTATGAAAAAAAAATAGACGAATTATTGAAAGTGACTCTCTGTATATTTTTCCACTCTCTCTCATTCATTCCAACACCTTATGTTTAATAATAACTCATTATCATATGCCTTATCATAAAGTCTGTGATAATACATATGCTTTATCCTACATCCCCCTTTTTTCGAATCCTAGCCTCGTTAAGGGTTTAATTAGCCTCTCGTAGCGGGTCTTTTTTTCTCTGCTATTCTTAGAGGATGAAAGATCCATTTCTTCTCATCTAAATTGCTTGTGTGTTCGCCGATATGTTGCCCTCTTAGTTCCATTTCTTCCCTCGTCTTTCCTAGACGATCTCTCTTCTTCTTTGATTCTCTTAGCCCTGCGACTCATACACTACACGCGCAAGGCATTCAACAACCAGATACACCCTCACCCAATCAGAACGAAAACATGTTTTCCGTTCTGTTTTAGTTCTATTCACCAGACCTGCGACCGAATGAAATCGTTCATACTTTTATGATACAACTGCTCCATTCTTCTGAATGATGGATGCTGAACTTTTCAGGTGTGGTAGTTGATAGCTCGTAACTTCTGGCTGTCTCAAGTCGAATGAATCGCCTTGTTAATTATCTCTGTTAATTCAACTGTCACTGTTTATCCCACCGCTGCCACCAATGTAAAGAAAGCTAATAATTATGAAAAAATAGATGAATTACTGAACTAACTCTCTGTATATTTTCCACTCTCTCTTATTCATTCCAACACCTGATGTTTTATGAATAGTAACTCATTATCACATGCCTTATCATAAAGCCATATGATAATGCTATGCTCCATCCCATCCTACACAGGCACCACCTGGAAGTCACATTAGTTCTTGTAAACCCTGGTTTATTTTTAACAACTTTGCAGAAATCTTTAATAAATCACTTTTCACCCATATAATGTACATAGAATGTAATAAACAAGAATTTTATGAGGGACACACTGTGAATGAAGTGAAAGTTCCTTCCGCGACTCCGGCTCGTAGCTGCGCAGCCTAGGGTCTACATATTTAGTTGGTCGACACATTTCGCATGGTCACTTTCTTAAATGACTTCATTGGGAGCCATCGTCTGCGGAATGACGACATCATAACATTTTTCCAAACGAAAGAAATACCATCACCAAGTTTGAAGTAATTCTTTAAATCATAGCTCGAGGCGTAAATAAAATTTCTTACATTCTTTCTTCTATACATCATTCTTTCAGGCAATAAACGACAAGAACATTGGCACCAATGGATAAACTACCACTGTTCTACACTACTTGAGAGCACCAATGCTCCTTTTTGGCAAAGAGATAAGTGATCTGAGGGGAGGAATAACTACCTAGTTATCAGGGACTCTGTCTCTTCAGGAAAGTTGAACTTATTTATCTTTCCTACAAATCCATCTTTTTTGGAGAAATATGAAAAGTCACTTATGGCCATATATTTATTTGTATTGTTCTCCATTAAATACCTCTCATACACTAATTTTGGCTTAAAGAACAAAAATTATCTTTGTTAATACAAGCACTTGTTATGGAAACTAAAACTCTGCAAAAGTTTTCTCAACGCAAAACTTGTTTACATTTAAATTTACAGATTATTATTATTTTCTATTTTCGCTTATTTTGCCTTAATCTTTCAAAATGTAACCCTACAATTGGCCGGTTTCAAATTCTGCTGAAGCAATGATTTAAAAAGAAATATACATAATTAAGTAATCAATATACAGTTATTAGAAAAATATAAGAAATCTGCTTATCAGTTAAAACAATATTTTTGGAATTAGCAACATGATTTTGCAAAAATGTGGACCTTTGAAGTATGGTAGGTAAGTTTCCAAATTATATTCGTGCAAAACTATGTTACTCATTGAGTAAACAATGTTATTATTGCATAAAATAGGATTTATTTTATTTTAATAACAGTGTGCAGGAAAAAAGTTAAGTATTATTCAAATTGACAATTGTGATTTAATAAATCAAGTATAATAGTTTTCTTATTTTTCTAAATATAATTAATTTCAAGTTATTGCAGGGATAAATTGTGAACTGGCAAAATGTTTTTTTTAACACGATTCTGACATTACTATCTTTATCATTCAAGTATATTTTTTCGTATATTTTTTTTTAAAAAAAACAATACATTTTTTGAAAAAGGGCATTAATATTGTTTGAAGAATAAAACACAAAACCAGTTCAAATGGATTAGATCATGTTTATATAACTCACTACAATGGCCAGCAATAGTAATTCAGATGGAATGGGCACTTTATATTTTTCTGGGGCTTCCCGCGCCCCAGGGATTAAAATAAAATGTGTGGAACACTCACTTGGCCTTTCTCTTATAATAGTTAATGTAATTATGGATATTTTTTTCAAAGTTCACTTGACCAAACATAAATACAATGGTGATAGGGTAGCTATACATTGGTTAGCACATCAGGTTATACATAACATTATTCTTTATAGTTCAGAATAGAGCGCCTCATACGCAGTTTGAAACAAACATTTGAAACATAACGTCACTAATTTTCCTTATGTTCTTAACATTGTAAAATGATTTTTTTTTTTGTTTTGAAAAATGTTTCAAATAAAAATGATAGGCTTAATATGTATGTGTTAGCATTACTTTATCTTACTCCAATTTTATATATATATATTATATTTGTCATTGTATTATATATATATATATATATAATAAAATGACAAATTATCTTCAAATTTCGAATTTTGCTCATTTGGCTAAGGGAGGTGCATAAATGCCAACCTATCAAACGAGCTAGATAGAGAATGATTATATTGTAGAGAGCGTCAATAATAATGAAGAAACACATTGGAATTTTAACTTCTCAGATTCCTGATAAACACCTAAAAACAATTGTTTTTCAGAAAAATGTTACAAATAAAAGTGACAGTTTTACATCTGTGCGCAATTAGTATTCCAAGTTTAAAGGAAATTATTATAGTCGTTTTCAAAAGAATTCAAAAAAACTAAAAAAAAAAAAACCTACTTCCAGTTAATCGATTTTCTTCAAATTTGGGATTCTAGCAATGCATCTAATTATAATTACATTAGTGGTAGAACTATACCATGTTCTGAAGTGGTACTTTAAACGAAAGCTTAACTTTACTGTTACCACCAAAATCCCTACAAAAATTTATCCATCCCGGGAAAATGTTTTAAATAAAAGTGATAACTATTTTATGTGTGTAGATTCTGTAGAAAGTTTAAAGAAAATTGCGAAGAACTAAAAAGAAAAAAAAAAACATTAAAATAGCACTTCCGGTTGAGCGAAACCTTGTATTCAATGCTGTGGTGGTACCTAAAAAAGATATTAGGTTTGAGCTTTTTTTGATTTTTCGTTTTTTCGGCTTTTTTTGAGATGTTCTATTTTCACCCCATACACCATTTTTTCAGGAGGTATATTCGGTTATAACACTATTTCTTAAATCTGACACGAATGGTAATACCTCTGCTCCTATAACAGTCAGAGAGTCAGAGAAAATCGTTGTATCACTTCAGATTCCTTATAATAATGCAACATTACAAAGAGAGAAAGAGTATAATCAATCTAACAAGCTTAAACCGTTTCTTATTGATCAAACTATTTTTACCGTATGAAAAGTATTATGACGTCAATATTATATATATAATAAACAAATGTATAAGAAAAATAAGAGAGAGAAGAAAAATGTATATATATTTTTTCTTTTATAATCATTATGCAAATGTTTCCCTTTCCTTTTATTTCTTTTACATAGATTGTTTTATTAATTTTACAATCTTATTACTAAAAAACATTCATTTGTTAATTTATATTAAAATTAAAATTTTTTCGTAACGATGAAAACGATTTCGGATTATCGATATCCGAAGAAGGATTCCAAAGGAGCAGAGAAATCACTATGGATGAACTCAAGTGGTTTTCTCGGCAGTCTAAGATGCTCACTGGGGGTCTGGACAGGGCTATTAGTGAGATGTGGCTGTTCTTTCTCGGACCACTCTCAGACATCTGGTAGGATATCTTACAGGCATTGTGGTTTAAAGAGACACCTCTACGTAATGGGGCTCATATCGTAGGTACTTTCTACAAATTTTGTAGTTTATGGAACAGTGGAAGAAACACCCATCCATCTTATGACAGATTGCTTAGGCTGAGAGGAAATTAGGTTCAAGAGCTTAGGCTGGAACAGGGCGTCTGTGGAAGAGCTAGTTTATTCCCATTTTAGGTTATGGTTCGATTTGTTCGGGCTATGGCGAATCTTAGATGTGTTAGACGATGGTCTGGATTTTTGTTCTAGAACCTGTTCATTGTTGTTTTTCTTTGGGTCCAGTGGGACTTTGGCTAGCGTAGGGTTGGGTTCCTCCCCACATACGAATAATAATAACAGATGTAACCTAGACGGTGGAATATCAAGTTAGAGCTTACCCCGTTTTTTTCGTTTTTGGGATATTTTGTTAACATACACGCGCACAGGGATCACTCGCTAAAATAGTTTTTCCGCATGGTCAGAGGACCTCAAATCATGTATTTGGGGTAAAAACTCGATATAGAAATTTTGACACGATTGCACTACTTGCAGGCACTGTGGTTTAAAGAGACACCTCTCTTTAAAATAGAGTATGATTGGATATTCCATCAATACATACTTCGGATTGATGGAATATCCAATTTGAGCTTCTTGTGTTTTTTTTTTGAGGTAATCTGATTAAACATACATAAATACATAAACTCACATATATACCGTGCAACCTATATATTGCTATAAATTTTACACATACCTTACTATGTTTAAATATGAACACAATAATGTATGTTATAACTGATTTTTGGATATGATTGGTAAGTGTTATTGGATATATGATTGATGTTTTAGTGAATCAATCTACTTATAGACCTATTTAACAATTAGATAATGTTTACAACTTATTTTATAAAATATATATTACTTGTGGTTTGTTGTGATTTTGAAGTTGGATGTGGGGGACATCAGGAACACCACAGAGGCCCTGTGCCAAGCTGCACTTTGTAATGTGATCCACAAGCTTCTTCCTCCATGATGCCAGCCCTATAAACATCGAAATTGTATGAAAATCAAACAAATAATCGAAAATTATTCGATACTTCTTTTTCTCCTTTTTTTATAACAGTCTTAGAGAAAAATAAATAAATAAACCAAATGTATATATTTATTTAAATATTATATATACCTAAAAGTTTAATAGAAGCTGATGTTGTACAGTCTAGTATCTAATATAAGATCCGGAGGTTAGAAATCTAATGTCAGTGACTGCCAAAACGATTAATATGACAATTTAAATGGAAGTAGTAATGTATTTATAAAGGAATAATACATAGAGGCTGGTCATATTCAATAAAACTCTTAACCATGTATTGTGTATTACTGTAAGGTCATTCAAGTTTTTATATTTTCTCTTGACCCTTGTAAGAGGAAGTATTGTGATCGTGTGAAATTTTTGAATTTTAATTTTCATCGGAAATGCATGTACAAAAAAATGTTTTTGGCGATGGGGTTGCGCCATTCACCAAGTATTATGAAACATGGAGAAGTAAGCGAAAAACTCACCAAAAACTGAAAATTAGTAATTCTGAAGATTCGCATTTTCGATTAAACGATCTTCAAACTTGGTATTTTGAAATAGCAATTTAGAGGGAGAAGCCTCAGGTCACCGCTCCCTAGAACCCCAGTTGGGGTGGATCCATTCTTATTAAACATGAATATTTATACTCTTGAATGCCTCAAGCTCACTGATGGAGCATTCTTTCCAAAAGTAAAAAAGCCTGTTTTTTCAGGCGAGGTTAAGTCCAATTTAGCGTCCGCTCGGGTGTGCTGGACGGAGGCGGATAGCAAATATACTTTACTAAATGTTAACTCATATTGATATATCAAATAAAATCTAAATCCAAGGCCGGGAATCGAACTCAGTACCACAGTACACCTCAGCATTGCGGTCTGCGCCTCTAACCACTCAGCTATCGTGGCGCCTTCCAAAGAAGTGTATACACTTCAAATTATTGAGTGGATTGTAATAATTTGTAGTCATACATTACAATATCACGAATGTTTCCAAAGCACCTCCAATAATAAAATGTAAATTAGGGCTGACCAGTCAGAAAGGACTGTTGTTTATGATGATAATTCCAGAAGAATTAATGGTATGGTTAGGATCAAAGGATGGACGCAACCATGTAAACAATAAAAAAGAAATACGTGTGAAACACTCACACGATTTTCCCTTAGCGCCGTTTAGACAGTCAAAATGGCAAACTCGTAATTATTACAAATTGTTGTTTTCAAATTTGTTGCGGGTGCATAATCTTCCAGCCTCTCTACAATAAATTTCCTCAGAAAACTGTTTCAACAAAAAGTGATAGGTATTTAGTATACCAAGTTTAATGAAACTCGTCAGTGTTTTTTTGGATAAAGTTGCAAAAAACTGTTCAGTAAATTTGTAAACCGATTTTCTTAAAACTCAGAATTTTGGTATTACCTTGTTTTTTAATTAATATTAAGTGATACTAAACTAAATTAGCATTTTAGTGGAAACCATAACTCCCACCCACTCCTCTAAAAGTATCATTAAATGAATTTTCCCGGATAAATGTTTCAAATAAAAATAGTAGCTCATAATATGTCTAGTTAATATATACCAAGTTTAAAGAAAAATTGTTAGAGCCGTTTTCGAGATAAACTGCAAAAAACTGAAGTACGCATTCAGTAAAGTGGTAACTTCCGGTTTAGGAATTTTGACGGATAACTTCCTCCTCGGATCCCATTATGATATCCAAACGGAATGTCAAGGTTGAACTTTCTGCGATTTTTCGATTTTTGAGCTGTGCTGTTCATATTCACAAAATTTCTAAAAACCTCTTTTTTGTATTCAGGGGACCTCAAAACTACATCCGGTGAAAACTCGATATTCAAAATTTGACACGATCGCAATACTTCCTCTTGTGACCGTAAGAGAAAGTAAAAATCTGTAACATTTAAATAAATATCTTATTAAAGAATTATTTAGGCAGAGAAAAAGTAAATAATTATTTTATTAATTAGACTCATTGCTCAAATCTTTAAGGCAAACAAATTTTTAATAGCTCTTTATTGTTTATATATATATGTATTTATAAAAAAAACTCTTTGCTGAGGATTTGCCTCCCTTTGATCTCCTTATCTAGGATGTCTTCTTTCCTTAAACTTTCCAGGACCTTCTGTCCCCAAGTAATTCAATGGATGCCTTCTATATCTTTTATCAGGGACCTTCCAGTTCATGGCTAACCGCCGAATCCTGGAGGACGTGTTCATTCTTATAACAAGTCAAAACCCAGGGAAAAATCGTTCTATTATTCCTTCGGAAGAGTATTCACTGTTGTACTGTTACGTTTGTTTCTCGCTCGCCTTATCCAACTTATTAAAAAGTAAATAAATTAATCGCTGGCAAAGTATTCTGGTTAGAGCTTATTGTGCCAGACAATGAGTACAGGATAATGAGACCATTTGTTATTTTTGGCAAAACGAAAATCTACGTCTCTACAGTTGGCACTCACCCATTCGACTTCTTATAGCCCAGTGCAGTGTAGCCGGACGAATGCAGCAGCTGCACAGATCAAGATTTGTGAGAGTCTTACAAAAAACCAGACAAACGACTAATTCCTTTATTCAAATTTTATTCCTGGCACAACATGCAGATTAGATCTAAAGTACAATATCTATTCGGCATAAAAAGTGCTTTCATGTCCGATTTGCAGTCTACAACAAGTTACGAATACTCTTGTGGGCAATGTTGGTAACAGTGTATAAACGAGGATTCAATAATCTCTCTCTTAAAGACTCCATTAACCCACTATAAATGTAAGCTATCTCGATCAGTTTTCAGTTTCTTTAGTAATGTTGAAGTCTTTTTTAAAAAAAAAAAAATTGGAAGCTTCCGCCCATTATCTTGTAAATGCGCATTCCTTGAAATTCTAAAAACTAAAGAAATATTTAAATTGCACCAAATATAGCAACTAGTGATTACGTAATCATTTTACATAATGCAATTGTTTAGTGTTAAGTTAATAATGTATTTCACTGTACTGTGACAGTATGCCGCCATTCTGAATGAATGCTATTCTAATTTTTGTTTTGTTACTTCTTTTTTTAAATATTTAACTAAATATCTAGAAAGGCGTCTATAAAATAACGTTTCAAATCTATCTGTCATAGCTTCAATCTTTTAAAGATTTGTTGCAAAAATATCGTATCACTTTGTCTAGCAACGTTTATACGATAGATGATTTATCAAACTTACAATTTTTTTTTGTAAACATTTAATAATGTCATTAATACAAATATTGGTGCTTTAGAGAAATACTGTGTAACATCTGTTAGCGCTCAGTTTTCCCGAAATAAAAGTTTCAAACAAAAGTAACACACCTATATCAATGCAAAGAATGTGCCAACATTTGAAAACAAAAATCTTCGCACAAGAAAATTTCAACAAATTAAATAAACAATAGAGCATTAAGACTTGCATTTCCTGATGAAAGACTTCCACGGAAATCTAGGAAATCTTTCCAGTATTATTATATAAACAGCGTATCAAATTTGCAGCGATCATTCTTTTAAAAACTTTTATTCGTGCTCAGAAGCTCTTAGAACATAACTTACTGGTTAATAATCTGTTACGATCGCCCTACATACTCTTTCAAGAGAAAGATGGGGAGAAAAAATTTACTCCAAGTAAGGGTGTACCGAGATCGTGTCAAATTTTCGATATCGAGTTTTTACCCGAAATACACGTTTTGAGGTCTCAAAATGAGATCTTTTGCGTCTGTGAGTATGTATTTGAACAGCATAGCTCAAAAACGAAAAATCGCAGAAAGTTCAAACTTCATATTCCGCTTAGATTTCCACGGGATGCGACAGTAAGTTATGTGTCAAAATTCTTCAACTGAAAAGTACCACTTTACCGAATAGCTTTTTACCCCTTTTTGCAATTTTCACGAAAATGGCTGAAACGATTTTGTTTAAACTTAAATATCAACTACACACACGTACAAAGAACTACAAGTTTTATGTAAAACTTTTTTCAGAAAAAATTCATTTAAGGTCACTTTTGGAATAGGGTTGGAACCAATTTCGAGAAAATCGCAAAAACTGAAGAAAACAATTAGTAAGGTCGCACTACTACTGGTTGATGGATTTTGGTAAAAACCTTTGCCGTCAGATGCGCTGGTAGTAGCTGAAAGGAATACCAAGTTTGAGCTTCCTGCGATTTCTCGTTGTTCAGATATTTTGTTAAAAACTTTTTTTTTTGTATTCAGGTGACCTCAAAACATGTATTTCCGGTGAAAACTCAATTTCTAAAATTGAGACTATCGCAATTCTTCCGCTCCCCCAGGAGTCAGAGAAAGTAACATGTATGCTTAATAACCTTTTGGATGAATATTTTTGGTTAAAATTAATCTCAATAACACATTAATAATAATAATAATAAAGTTACAACTAATATTTGCTTTATTAAAACAACAAAATAAAATCTGTTTCAAACTAGGAATTAAGGTTTTAATAGTTAAAAGGTTATCACTGATCAACTACTACTGAGCTGACCATACCATATCTGAGGTTTGCCGATCATAGCGGTCATTAAAACCAAACTGTTGTCCGCCATACTTGTCAGCTGTTACTAATTTAATTCGGCCCATTTTTAAAATGTTCCTTATCTACAATATTATTCCAACTTTATCTAATCAGCAGTGGAAATAATACTTTCTAGTTTTGTAAGATATATCCAACATAAGGATTCTATTTTTTGTTTTAATAGTTCTTTGATCTGATTATTTTTGTTCAAATACATTTTATATGGTTGTTATGTGCGATCCCGAGTATATTAAGGTTAATGGTTATCAATTACTGAAGGTTGCGATAAGGTTATCTCTTCGAAGTTATATCTTTCACATCAAGGCTAAAATATTGCTAGTGTTTTATAGACTTTTTTTTTTTTTTTTTAGATTATTTGCTGAATATGATTATGATGGTTTCTCATCTGAAGTATTATCCATTTCTAGCAGCAGGTTATTGCAAACTGAAGATAGATGAACGTTTGAAACAGGACGGGATGTTTTGGAACATGTTACATGAATTTGTTGGGCAACACTTTCAGGACATAAGCAGCAGAAAGTTGTAAACACTGATTATCCCTTTTCCCAAGTTTGAACATTAATTTAATGACTATCCCGATACTCTTCAGCGATTTTTTCAACTAGTTCATTCCCCCTCACGTTCCCGAGTTCTACATTTTCCTACTGGTACATTTTTACTTTCCTGATAAGAGGGATATCTCAAAAACGCAAAATCGTAGAAAACTCGAGCTTAGCGCTTCCGTTTTGATACTGACAAGAAGGTTTCGGGAAAATCCACTGACCGGAAATGTAACTATAGATTGTTTCTTTTTTCAGTTTTTCGCGATTTTCTCGAAAGCGGCTCCAAAGATTTTCTTTAAATTTTACTTTTATTTCATACATTTTCCCGGGAAAATTGATTTTTAGGGGGTCTGCGTAACAGTAGCGTTAACTTTCCTCATAAATTCCCCTTCAATACAATATATGGGTTCCACCATCTATATAATATTAATTTATATTACAAGTATTAGTGAAATCATAATTTGACGAAAATTGGCAACTGCTATTTTACAAAATAGGTTCCTCAGTTTTTAATTTACTCAAAAATGACTACAAAGAATTCTTTTAAGCTTGAAATGCTAATTGCACCGATCACTTTTATTTTAAATATTTTGTAAAAAACAAATTATTTGAATTTTTTTGTTTGTTAAACTTGCTACTGCAAGCTTTTTTAGTCTAAAGGGGCTCCCAATCTAGTTACACTCAAGTTATAAATAATAAAAAATGCTATCACTGCCTCTTTTATGCCACTATGTAAACATGTGTAAAAATTACAATTTGAATGAAAATTGGTCCATAAAATGGTCTATAAAATTGTATTAATTGTAATAACAGTATGTCTTTTACCAATTGTTATCACCTGATTGCGTTCAGCCTTTGAATCTGACTATACCATTAATTATCCTGGTACTATCATCATAAAGAGTTAACATCCTTTTTTCTAACAGATCAGCTCGTCGTCTCGTTTTATTATTTGGGATATGTTGAAAACATTAGCGATATACCAAGGATGAATAACAAAAGGGTATTACTCCTTTGCGTGCATCTTTTATATACCACTTAACTGTCCACACTCCACTTAATAATTTCAAGTGTCTTACTCAATTTGGAAAGCGGTTAGAGGACCGCAAAGTTATGTTGTTTTGTGACTGGGTTCGAGTGCCGGGGTTAGCCCTGGATTTTATTTGAAGTTCTAGTGTGAGTATATAGTATAAAGTTTGTTGGCTAACATCACCATGCACCACACCTCGTCGGGCGCTAGACTGAACTTAAGCTCGCCTAAAAAAACGCATTCATTTACTTTTTTACTCTATTTCAAAGAATGCTTCGTCAGTGAGCTTGAAGGATTTAAGAGGCTAAATGCTCATGTTACTAACCATATAATATACAGGGAATTAAATATTATAAAACATACGAAGTTTGAAGAGCATCGTTTAATCAAAAGTACGAATTTTCAGAATGGGTAATTTTCAGTTTTTGGAGATTTTTTTTGATAAATTCTCCAAGGTTTCGTAAAATTTGATGTATATACATAAAGAAAGAGAGAGATAAGTCTCTTCCCAGCAAGTAGGAGAAAAAGGTGATAAGAATGTAGTCCAAGAGAGAGCTCCAATAATGTTAAACCAACCTCAAATAATATTTGAAATTTAATGCCCAATTATCTTTGGAAGTAGCAATCCAAATTTAAAGGAAATCGTTGTGGTGATTATTCTAGAAAATTAAAAACTGAGAAAACCTGTTTTGTAAAATCGCAATTACGGTTAACGAATTTTCGACAAATTTGGAATTCTTCCAATGCTTCTATAAATTAATATGCTATGGGTGGTGGAACCGTACATTCTACTGAAATGGTATTCTAGAGGGAAGATGGACACTACTGTTCCTACAGAACCTCCCAAAAAAATCAATATTTCCAGGAAAATGTTTCAAATAAAAGTCATACGTATTTTGTGGTAGATGGGGTAAGGAATACAAAGAAAACCGTTAGAGCCGATATCGAGAAAATCACGAAAAACTAAAACAAAAAAAATTCAGTAAAGTGGCACTTCCAGTTGATGGCTTGTGTCCGGTAACCATCACCTACAGACAGACACACATACTTACCATTAGCTAGAACATAACGCACTCAGTGGATGGTGGAAAACTCAATGTTTGACATGATCGCAATACTTTTGCAATACCAGGAGAAAGGAAGTAAACAAGAACTAGTAAAAAATCCTAAAAAATATGTAGTTATTTAGATAAAAACCCAGTTAATTTTAATTTTTGGAATATTTATTTATTACAAGTATTTTGTTTAATAACTGACATGCAACAAAATACAATATATTATTATGCTATGTAAATGGCCTTAATGTGGGTCACGGATAAAGAATATAAGAGAGACGGCCGGGCCCTACCACCTTCTTTTAAATCGATCTCAAGACGGTGGTCTTCATAT
>JAAEAF010010311.1:0-13448 GCA_011037195.1 Triatoma infestans
TGGTGTAGTGGTTATGAGCATGGACTTGTAAGTGGGAGAACCCCAGTTTGAGTCCAGCGTATAACTGCTAAATTTTATATTTGTTTAAAATGTTAATAGTAAAGTAGGTGCTTCCGCCCCCGTCCACGACACCTAATTTGGTAGTTGGACGTTAAGCCCGCCTGAAAAAATAGGCATTACTTACTATATTTTAATATCTTATTACATGCTAGCTCTATATATGTTAGTAATATTATATGTGTCTTTTATATACAAAGTTCCTATATTAAGTAAGTAGATTAAAGCCAGGGTTGTTAGAAAATATTCTATAACTTGTTGTCTGTTCCCCGTGAAAGGTTCTAGAACATGTTGTTCATTATATTATTGGGGTTTTTATCTTCCTTTTTGGGTTTTCTCTTTTGAGGTTATTTTTTTATGTTTAGCCATATGATTTTTTTCCTTCGTATTACAATGACTTAGATTAACAAATGGCAGCTTTTTAAACTCATTATTTAAAACCCTTTGTATCGTCTCTTTTTGAAACAAAGCTTTCGACACTGGCATACTGGTCTCATCTTTCAACTGACTGAATACAACTTTCCTTTATACTTAAACAAACTTATACATCCTTACCTTACTAATAGGCCCGCAAGGTGGTTTCTGTTGCATGCAGTTACTTGGGGAGTAGCGACCTCACGGGTTATCACAGCTCAATACTCCATGCACTTCGTCAGAACAGTACACAATACACTTAAGCTACATACACATTACACTTTATAGACAAGGACAAACACAGTACACAAACTAGGGTCTCCGTCCCTAGTTAACTGGCGAAAGCCAAGGGAGAAAGAAGGGATTAGGTCAGTGGTAGCGCGCCGGACTAGCAACGCGGAGGTCCCGGTTTCGAATCCAATATGCTACCCTTAGATTTGTTCTTCCTAGGAGGCTTTACAACTCACTGTCCGGTGATGGGCAGTGTTGTCTGTAGCTAGAGAATTCTGCTTGGAGGCCGGCTTTGCATTAGAGAAGGCTTCGGCGGGCACAATAGATCTTTCAGGTCGCAATGCAATAATCCCCAACAACAAAACAATCTACAAAGATCTACCTTACTAATAGACAATCCTACGTTCATTTTTCCTCCGATCTATATTCAGTTAAAGCCGAGCGTTTCCCAAGGTTCAATTCTCGGCCCTTTCCTATTCATCACCCACGTAAATCCTTTTCCTAAACTTGCCCATGTCAACTTAGCCCTCTATGCTGACAATGCCGCTATTTACACATACTCCTGGAGAATTGACACGATCACCAACAGACTTAAAAATTCAATAGACAAAATAACAAATTACTGTACAAAATGGAAAATAAAAATTAACCACAACAAAACCAACGCCATCCTTTTTACAAAACACAGACTCATAAACAAAAAACTTCACTAAATATAACAATACTATTATACCATGGACAAACAATGTTAAGTATCTCGGAATAACTCTAGACAGCAGACTGAACTTTACCATTTACGACGTACAAGATAAAGTCAACTCAGGTTAGATGACAATCAGACCACTCTTTCCACTACTCTCCCTAACCTCAAAATGACTGCACCTTACAAACTTCTATTCTACAAAACCGTTGTTTAAGGGTTAATGCCAATGTTGCTATACGCTTCCTCTGCCTGAAGCTTAACCTTTGCCCACTAATATGCAAAAAAATTACAGACTATACAGAACAAATTTCTTAGACCCTCCACTGACATATCACGCTACAACAAAGTTACCCACTTACACCCAGACTAACTACAACAGAGACTGTACACAACCACATCAAAAATAGACCACTAAAACTATTGATGACATCCTTAGAGAATCCCACACAAACCCTCTTTGCCACAAAATTGGAAACTACGACAGAACAATTACATACAGACACAAAAGAATTAGAAGTATCCTTAATTAACCCTTCCCCCCTGAGCTGCAGGTTTTTCCTTCCTTTTCCCCTGCAATATAAATTTGTATTGAAGGATGTAATGTTTAACACATTGGAACTTCAATGTCATTTGTAAATATGTATATAAAAATTTTTAAATAAAATTGTATTGAATTAAAATTTGAAAATTATCATACGGTTTGCTCATTTTTTGTCTATTTTTTTTTTTTTTTTTTTTTTAATTTAGGCGCGTCAACATCTATGGGCATTATTCGCGCCCGTAGATTTCTCAGTGCACTGCTGGGCACCGTGGCCACCGGACGGGTCCTTTGTTACGGCAACACTGTGTCTTCCTTCGCCGAACAGTGGGAGCTGTAGAGGACCATCCTAGGAAGAAAAATCTAAGGGAGCACAGCTGGACTCGACCCCGGTCCTCGCGTAGGAGTCCAGTACGCTAACCACTTAGCTATTCCCTTCCCCCTTTTTGTCTATTCTTAACATAAATCTTCTTCCCGTGATTTAATACAATCTTCCATAACTTTTTTTCTTTTATTTATTACTTTATCTTTGTTTATAATCCAGCACACATGAATCAAGTCATAGAAAATCTAATTATACCTCATCCTCTAGAACCTCCTCCAAAACCTTTTCATCCTTCCGAAGTGAAATCCCTCATTGATCATATCCCTCTAAAAAAATCCCCAGGGCATGATCTTAT
The DNA here is from genome assembly GCA_011037195.1 of Triatoma infestans. Taxonomy (NCBI): domain Eukaryota; kingdom Metazoa; phylum Arthropoda; class Insecta; order Hemiptera; family Reduviidae; genus Triatoma; species Triatoma infestans. The sequence goes on from JAAEAF010010311.1 coordinate 2,624, forward strand.
TACTTCAGAGATTATCCGCCACCTTCCCCGAAAGGCCATAGTGTTCCTAACCTCAATTTACAACTCTGTATTGCGCACCACCCACTTTCCCATTCAATGGAAATATTCCCTAATTACCCTAATTCCCAAGCCTCATAAAAATCCCAGTGACATATCCTCCTATAGACCGATTAGTCTCCTCCCCGTGCTATCTAAGATCCTCGAAAAACTACTCCTTAAGCGCATTATCCCAATTCTAGAATCCCAAAATATTATTCCTTATAACCAATTTGGTTTCCGCTCCCAGCACTCCACCATACAGCAATGCTTCAGAGTCGTAGACACAATATCCTCTGCTTTAGAAAAAAAGAGTTTCTGCCTGGGTGCCTTCCTGGACGTAACTCAGGCTTTCGACAGGGTATGGCATCCAGGGCTGTTATATAAACTAAAGCAATTCCTTCCTACTCCATATTACCAAATCCTTCAGTCCTATCTGACGGATCGCTACTTCAGAGTTAGGTGCGGTATTGAGTTCTCCGACATCAAACCCATTCACGCCGGCGTTCCGCAAGGAAGCATCCTTGGCCCTGTTTTGTACACGGTATTCACTGCTGATATTCCCACACATCCAGAAACCCTGATCACAACCTATGCAGATGATACTGCAATATTATCTACAAATCCTAATTCTGCTCAAACTTCCTCACATATCCAAGAACACCTTGACCTCATCTCTTCTTGGTGCAAAAAATGGAAAATAAGACTTAATGAAGACAAATGCCAACAGATTACTTTCACTTTACGTAGACAAACCTGCCCTCCCGTACGTAGCAACAACAAAGAAATACCGACTTCCACGCAAGTACGCTATCTAGGACTGTATTTAGACAGTCGACTTACATGGAACCCTCATACGAGACTGAAAAGACAAGAATTAAATAGACGTTATGGACAACTACGAAGACTGCTTGGACGGAGATCAACCATAAAGGTACAAAACAAACTGACTTTATACAAAACATTGCTGAGACCTGTCTGGACCTACGGAGCTGAACTGTGGGGCTCCGCGAAACAATCCAACATCCAGAGAATCCAATCCTTTCAATCTAAAGTCCTTCGCCATATTGTAAACGCTCCCTATTATGTCTCTAATTCAACTCTCCACAAAGACCTCAATATCCCTTTCGTTAACAAGCTAATCCGTACGCGCTTCCTTAATTTCCACACTAATCTTCAGATTCATCCCAATCCCACCGCACAAACTCTATCATCTTCCACCCATCCCGACAATCCTCCACGTCGCTTGAAACGACGTTGGCCACGCGACCTCCTAAACACCTAACTTCCTTTTCATTCCCTGAGAGTTCCAGCATTGGTTGGCTCCTCTCAACATGCCTCTCTGATTGTGGCGTTGAGTCCTTGGGGATTCAGTGCATCACAGTCTGTGACACGAATTCACATTTACATGATGTATATATGTACAGGTTGTAAATAAATTTAATAAAGAAGAAAAAAAAAAAAAAATCTTTTGTTTATTGTCTGGATTAATGTTGTTGTAATTATTATCTAATTTATTTTCGAGATTTAGTACAAATAAGTGATTAGCCTTTATATGACCAAATAATGTTTCCTCAAGGGTTAATTTAATGGCGGAATGAATACTGTTATTTGTAACCTAATACGGCGTAACCTATTTTCTTTTCTTTTTGGAAAAGTGTATTATCTTTTTCGAATTCTTTACTGTTTTCTAGAATTGTAATATATTCTACTTATGTCGAGTGAATTTTGCAGCTATTCCAATTGGTTTCCTGATTCGATTTTGTGTAACTTTAATAATTCTTTGATTAGAGAGCATTATTAAACTCTAATCCGTTGCTTGACATAATTTGTTCAAAGAGAACAAAATGGGTGAAATATTTAATTAATTTATTTTGCGATTTCGGTAGGTTTTTCCCACACTTTAGCTTGTACACTTATGCAAATTTAGAAAAATAAATAGATAATGGTCAAAAATGTATTAAAATCAATTTTAATACAATCCATATGATTAGCTGCAAGTGGTGATTCGTTATGGGATTAGAATCATTAAAAAGATTCATAAGGGTCTGAAGAACGCATAAGTACATATTAAATGAATCAAAAAGTTAGTTACGCCACATCTAGGCCAAACTAGGAAGAGACAGTTTGATTCTTATAAATATGCTGGCAGCTGAAGTGTTCAGAACAGTTTTACGACCGTTTTACAACACTACAACCAGTCAGCAACCTATCTACTCTACCTTCTTATTACTCAGCCAGTCTGTCTCTCTCTATATTTTTTTCGCTACCAGAATCAAATACACTGCAACAAGTGTTTTTACTGTAAAGTCCTTGTAATTTGTGTTTTCTTTTCATTATACAGTGTTTTTGCTGAGCAGTATTCGTGTTTTTTTTTTTTTTTATAAACTTTTGTGCTATATTGGAGTAACAAAAGTGTAGAAAATGAAAAAAAAAAATCATGGCAAACATAATTCACTAGATTGCAAATTTTATAATGAAGGCGACTCTTGTGGGTTTTACGCCCAGAAAAAAAAAATGATATAGCGTCAAAAATATTTAAATGAACGACAAAATATATGATGTAATTCCAATGATGTTTGCATTAGCATTTGTATTTCATGTTATATGTATTTGATTATATGTATCACATGTATTTTACCTGTTTTTTTTTGTTTTTTTTTTATATGCATTTTTTATTATCATAATATCGATAATTAGCGTAATTGAATATACAAATAATAAATATTTAGTCTAATGATGGCGAAAATTTTTGTTAAGTGTTTGAAACTGTGTATTTTATTTAATTTATTCTTCTACAAGATTTACGCATTAGGCCAATAATACATTCTTTTATTTTACTGCATTTTTTTTTTCTAGCTCTTTTATTGATATTATACAACTGCATAAATACATTGCAACAAGTAAATATGTTAAATGACAATTTAGATAACAAATGTGTGGATTGGAGAAGATATCCAGCGTTTGGCACACCACTATCTTGAATTATTCTATTAGTTGGTCAAGGGGGCCATCTTTTCTTTAGTCGCCTGTTTGGATTGTTGGGAATAGTTGTTGAAGAAATCTGGTGAATTTAAGGATTAGGCTGAGCAGTTGTGAATGAATGGAATTTAAGGAAACGAGTTTGGCTAGATGGCTAGAACGAAAGGAATGTTTAAATCATTATGGATGATGAGGTTAGCTACGTAGTAGGGTGTAGAAGTGTCTGGATACTGTGGGAAATTGGAGCGCTTGGTTGTTCCCCATATTTCTATAATATAAGATCATATAGGTCTCATTAGTAGTAGGTAGAGAAGTCTTTTATTTTGTAATGTGAGTTTGGATCGTCTTGAGAGTTGTCTGAACCGTCTGTTTAGTTCAAGTCGTTTGAATATCGTGTCAAGATTCCGAGTCAGTCTTTGCTTCATTACTGTAAAGAGATACCACAGAATTGGTTCAGGGCCAATGGGCAGTTCGTGCGGCATTTTTCTTAGTCAATCTGTCTAAATAAAAAATTCATATTCTTTACTTCATTTATTTTTAAAAAATACATTCATTTTTCTTTAATTCCAACCCGAGGGACAATAAAGACCAGCCACATGATCGCTTGTAGTAATTTTGCGAAAAAGTGTTTAAAAAATGCAGCTGAGCCTAAGAATTACATTGATAAGTAAGTAAATTAAAAGTGAATTTTTCTGTGTGGACAATGTAATTTGTTGCATTATCAATTATCATTAGAAACACTTAATTTGTCCGGCTAAGTATACATATTTCGTCCGTTAATTGCAACACTTTTGTCTTTATGATTATGCCTTTGTTAGATGGACATATTTTGTAATGAAAGTTTAATATTCCTTTTCTGTTGCATTCGTATGGTTATGTGATTTGCTTTTTAAAAAATTTTTTTTACATCGCTTTTTGTTTTTTACCCCTGAAGAAGATAATAAAATTCGTCGAAACTATATTAGATAAGATTTAGCTCTTTTTTTTTTTTTTTTTTTTTGTAACGCTCCTCTCGAATCAGTATCTACATCAAAATTGTGGAACTTGTTCGTCAAACATTTCACGTATTCTCCAAGTAACTAAATAATAGAAAACGTTCAAATATTTTTTTGTTAGGCATGTTTGTACAATAGACTGTTTATTAATAAGCTTTATGATCTGTACTTCCGTTAACACGTTGATTGCCATATTGATTAACAAATGAGCCAAACAAGTTTACGCGCACGTCATTTTTTTTTTTTTTTATACAGGGTCCCAAGGTATTGGATAACGACTTTTTCTCGGAAACTAAGATAGCTAGAAAAAAACTAAAAAATACGTGTCCCCCGAGTTATTTGTTAGAAATCCAAATTTAATTTGCAAATTTGTTTTGGTGCTTCCAGAAGCGAGATACAGGTACCAACTTCATTTTGTTCAAATGGGGAGGTGTGGTTTTTATTTAAGAAATAGATTCCTATATTGTTTGTAAGAAAAATTTACTTGAACGGTTTTTTTTTTTCTGTGAGCGACATTTTACAAGTTATGAATGAAAACATAATTCTTATAAGAAATTTCAAAATGGTAATATAAGGTTTTTTGATTGAATAAGAAGAAAAATACTATTTTATTATAAATTTTACTCCTCATTAATTACAGATCTTGCTCGAACTGGCCTCCACCATTAGAGTTGTATTTCTTTGGTCGTAAGGTACAATTGGCAGGAAAAAGCATGTGTATGCATCTCTAATGGTGGGGGCCAGTTCGAGCAAGATCTTTTTTTCCAAGGAGATAGATTCTGCGAGTCTTTTAAGGGTCTAAGAAGATCTTGGAATGCCTCTGCCCTGCAATGTTTTTTCCCCAAAAAATGTGTGTTTCCGTGTAAGCTAATGCTCAATGGCCACTAAGCAGAAAGGTTCATGACTGATTGGTCCGTCGTGCGGCGCCATCTATATATTCGACGATTTCATTTTTCCTCGTGTTCAGTTCTATGTGGTTTATTTAAGAATTACATCTGAATTTTTTTAACCTGGAATTTGATTCAGAGAGAGATACGTCGGGTTCAACAGATCTACTCCCACAAATAGTTGTGGGATTTTCTCTAATTTCCCCTAATATCTTTCCATGCTCCTCGGATTTATAGCCAAGTTGCAGGTTATGTTGAAATTTCTGAGGATTTATAATGGAGGGTTACATTGTCGTATTAGCCAGAAAAAAAATGTTCTTATTGATTGTACATATTTTCTTGTAATATATATTTGCTTTAAAATCAATTGTATACATGCTTCTAAAACAAATACGTAGTTTACTATCTCCAAAACTCCCATGTATGTTACAAGATATGCAACGGTTCAATGGAACTATGTAGTGTGTAATCAGTATCATTCACTTGGCAGTCAACGTGTTTTTGTTTTGTTTTTTTAAGCAGCCAAAACACAGAGATTCGAAATTGGTTATTTTATTTACAATTTTTGTTCAGTTGGCAGTACTGAAGAGGAGAAAGCGGCCGATTCTAGCAAATTAACAGTTAGAAGAGCTACCAGGCCTAAAGCACTATCTCCCAATAGGCAAGGACCGCAACAATGTCAGGTGAAATTTACTTATGTTATATTTAATTTATATTAATTGTAATATTTAATGATAATATTAGAAAAGAAATCTTTCCAAACTTTTTACCCTTCACTTTATCAACCGTGCGTCATTTATGATTGCAATCAGTTAGTTGGTGATAAAAATGAAGAACGCAATCTTATTTGCCAGAAAATTAAATTCTTGACAATAGAAAGACGCAAGTAAGACTGAAAAGTTGATATGAACGAAAAAAACTGGTGCTTGAGAAAGAAGTTTAGAAAGAATTGTTTAAACTCTTTTGCGAGGGAATGGAATAGCTAAGTGGTTAGCGTACTGGACTCCCACGTGGAGGATCCAGGTTCGAGTCCAGCTGTGCTATCCTTAGATATTTTCTCCCTAGGAGCTTCTACAGCTCACTGTCCATAGGTTGGCAGTGCACTGAGTGAGAAGGCTCTGGGCGCCAATGACCAATAGATGTTGACGCGCCTTAAATTAAAAAAAAAAAATTTTTTGCTAGTAAGTACTGGTACGGTTGTAGTGGTTGGTTCCGCAGAGCTGGAAAGCATCAGAGATATTTTCCATGATAGCCTCTTCTTTTTGTGGATCGCGACCGTTTCGGGCATTCGCCCTCATCAGGATGCGTTTGTCAAACAGTGTGATAACATAGATTTGCACAGAGCAAATTTGGTTGTTACGCTGACTTGGTCTTTAAATGTTTTTTGTTTGGGCCTAACTAGGCTTAAGAGGGGGAGGTGGATGGTACCCAAGTGGGGGAAAAAAACACATGTTTCTGTCTTTAAAGGAGGCACATTGTTCCCTTTTAAAAATGGAAACATCCCACACGTAGGGGGTGTATAACTTAAAACTACGTTGTTTGAGGGAGATTTACTATATAATTAATTATCCATGCTATCTTACTATTTATATTTATTTGTTTATAACAACGTGAAATAACACTGTGTCAGCCGTGGGCTATTGTGAAATAGTTACTAACTAGAAATGATAAATTACGAGCTGAATTGCCGTAAGATAGTATAGATTTTGTTTTGATAATATTGTTATAACAAAATATTATTAATTTATCTATGTTATCACACTGTTTTGACAACAAACATCCTGATGGTGGGCGAACGCCCGAAACCGGTCGATGACCATAAAACCTCCGGCAGGCTATCACGGAAAATATCTCTGATCTTATGGTTGTAGTTTACAAGAGGCGCACATATTGAGTCTAGAAGGTTATTAAGTCTTTGTAATGGTGTTGTGGTGGTTGGTTCCGCAGAGCTGGAAAGCATCAGAGACATTTTCCGTGGTAGCCGGCTTCATTTTGTGGTCATCGACCGGTTTCGGGCGTTCGCCCATCTTCAGGATACGTTTTTTTGACAGTGTGACAACACAGACTTGCACAGAGCAAATTTAGTTTACACACTCGTCCACACGTATGTACACACTGTCAAAAAAACGCATCCTAAAGATGGTCTTTCTTCAAAAATATATTACAGTCAATATTATTGTAATATATTAAAAAAACAATTAATTATTAAAAAGAACTTAGTGCCATTTATTTATAAACACCATCAAAACAAGAAATGAATTTTATGAAAGGATTGCAGTCTAGCGTGCATTTTTCAGTCGATATTGTTGTTGGAAGTTTTGTGCTAGGGAACTTAGGGCACATTTTTCATGGGAGTTTGAACAATTTTAATGGTCTCGTGGAGATTCAGTCTGGATGTCATATATTTTGGAATATTAGGAATTACTCAACAGTGGCTGTTACTTTTCAGGCTGCAAACAATGGGAAGCATATGGGACGAATCATTTCTGTAGATGATTCATTGATTCATTTAGAACAAAGTAACTGGCATTTTCAATTTTCTTTTCTCCAAAAAAAAAAACAGTTGTTGCCATAGAGTTGAAAGTGGAATTGTCAGAATGATCTCCATTCCTCGAGATATGGAGTTACAAAAAAAATTTTTTTTTGTGTTAAAACCTTCTGAAATGGTATATCTCATATATTTAACTCGAGTTTCATTCCAAACGGATATAATATCAGAGAGAGAGAGAGACAGCTTCCAGTTCTAAAATTATTGGGGCAGGTACAACCATATTTCTCCAGCATCCTCTTTACGGCTCAGTTACAACTAGATAAATGTTATTCTGAGCACATTTACATGTATACCTGATGTTGCTTTGAGATATTGATCAAACTTCGGTTCATTGGTGAAATAACTTACACCGATACATTTGTGAAATAACAAACAATTAGCAAAACATAATTCTTAAGTTACGAAATTCCGAGGAATTGAAAAAAAGGTAGGACATGAAAATAAAGAGAAACCTAACAATAGAGTGTATAATAAACCCATAACATCTGGATGTGTAGGCTATAAATAATTGTTTCAAAGGAAGAGGGCGTTGAAATGCAAAAAGAAAAAAAGAAAAAAAAATTGTAGTGTAGATTATAATTCCCAACAGTTTTAAGAGCAGAGTTTTATCGTGTTGACCAATATGTGTGGATAGATCCTTATTCAGCTACTGACATATGTTGTGTTGTCGAAGAATCAGCTTCGAACTTCGGTACTGACGAACAGCGGTGTAAGGGACAAATTTTATCATCAGTTTTGATCTTACATTTTCTTATTCCAAAACGCCAGGGAGCAGAGCCCCCTCTAGTATATACTAGGGCAAGGTAAAAAGTTCTCAGGCTAACCCATAGATGGCACTGTTACAATTGAAATTACTGTTTTGTTATGTTGGCACACTTGTTGCAAAAATAAATACCAAATGTGAATTTGATCAGACAAATAGTTTTGTTTTATACGGCTGTTTAAAAGTAAGCGTGTTGTATGTATTTTGACAAATTAAATAAACTTGATTGTACGTTTAAATAAAATGATCATAAAATTCTACATTTTGGATGGTTTATCGCCAACAGAAATTCATCCAAAGTTGGTGATAGTATATAAGAAGGTTGTACCATCGTTATCAACAGTAAAAAAAAAAAAAAAAATGGCGCAGCTGCGTTTAAACGTGGTAATACATCGAATTGAGATGATCCAGTGAAGGATGGCCAAAAACTGCAACTACCGAAGAAAATATGGAGAAGATACACAATATGATGTGTTCTAGATGATCGACGATTAAAGGCAGTAAGCACCTCACAACAAAGGGTATGGCACAATTTACACGAAGAACTCATATGAGAAAGCTTTGTAGCAAGATGAGTGCCGCATTTGTTAAATGCTAATCACAAACAAATGAGGTATCGTGTTTCTCAGCAATGTTTGTGCCGTTTTAAAAGAATCCAACCGATTTTCTGTGCCGATTTATTACGATGGATTAAACATGGGTTCACCACTTGTACACCTCGGTCAAAACAATAGTCCAAGCAATGGTTTAGAAGCCGGTGGCTTTGCACCGAAATAAAGACGACAATTAGTTTCGGCTGAGTGAAAGATTATGGCTATGTTTTTTTTTTGGGGGGGGGGGGGTCTAAAAAAAAATATTTGTTTAATTGACTACCTGCCAAAGTGACACAAAAGAGAGATAATAGGGAATACTACGCACATCTTCTTGACCAGCTAAATGACAAAAAGTAGAGAGAAAAGGCCTGGTTTGCAAAAGAAAACAAAAAATCCTCTTTCACCAGGACAATGCACCCGCCCCCACAAAGGCGCTATGGCTATGGGAAAATGAGGGATTTGATGTATGAATTTTTAGAACATCCTACTTCCTATTTGCCAAGATTTGGCTCCCTCTGAATTTCATCTATTCCCAAACCTTAAGAAATTTATGCTGGAAAACGTTTTGGGACAAATGAAAAGCTGATAGCAGCGGTAAATGGATATTTTGAAAACGTTCTAGAATCGCACTAAAGGGACGTGGAATCCAGTTATTAGGAGAAACGTTGGATACAGTGTATAATGGATGTGTTGGATGGAGAGAATTGGTTTTGTTTGATGAATCAAGAAGAAGACTTGATTAACACTGGTTAATGATACGAGGTGTGTAAATTAAGTAATGAGACTGATTTTTTAGTGTTCGATCTGGCAACACTGGAGACGCGGAGCATGCGTGGTAGGGCAAGTAAACATCTGATACACGTCCAGTGCAAATTTGAAAATGCTAGAGTTGTTGCACTGTCCGTAGTGACTTTTTTTTGTGAGCAAGGTTTTTTCAGTGCGTTTTAAAAATGAGTGACATCAATTACGAGCAACGTTGTGCTATCAGGTTTTGCTTCAGACTTGGGCACAGTGCAACGGAAACGTTTGAAAAACTGTGCCAGGCCTATGGAGACAATGTTTTGTCGAGAGCACAGGTTTTCAGGTGGTTTAAGTCGTTTGCAGAAGGAAGGAAATCAATTGAAGACGAGCCTCGCAGCGGAAGGCCTTCATCTTCAAGAACCGACGAAAATGTTGGCAAAATCCGCGATCTCGTGCGTTCAGATCGTCGTTTGACAGTCCGAATGATCGGCGAAGAGTTGAATTTGACTCACACAACCGTTCATCAAATTTTGACTAATGAATTGGGGATGAGAAAAATTTGTGCAAAAATGGTTCCGAAAAATCTTTCACAGCCCGATTTCTATTAATGAGTATTTGGCCAGTGATAACATTCCTGTGGCTCCTCAGCCTCCTTATTCACCCGACTTGAGTCCATGTGACTTTTTTTTGTTCCCCCAATTAAAAAATCACCTCAAGGGACGTCATTTTGGAATATTGGAGAATATTCAAACAGCCGTAACCGACCAACTGAAGTCTATTCCAGTATCCGAGTTCCAGCACTGCTATGACGAATGGAAGAATCGTCTTCAGCGTTGTGTGGCTTCCCAAGGTAGTTACTTTGAAGGGGACAATGTTGAATTGTAATTTTATTTGAATAAAAAAAAGATAAAAAATCAGTCTCATTACTTAATTTACACACCTCGTATATTAATAATGAGACACAGACTGCCTGGACTTTACAGTGGATGAATGTTTAAGGTTGAGTGGTAAGAGAATGACACATAGCGATAGGATGTACTGAACAGATTTCAACTGTATTTAACTGTTTTTCATGGTCCGTCGCTATATTTATACAGCTTCTCCCACTCTCCCATCCATTCCGAGAGAGTGGTTGAGCTTCTCTTGCTCTCTTGGTTGCTGAGCTTCTCTTGCTGTTACACAGTGTATTAAAGAAATACATGCATTTTTAATATAAAAATAAAAAACTCATTATTACACTACGACGGGATCTTTTCATTTTACCCACGTATACCTAT
>JAAEAF010010312.1:0-12819 GCA_011037195.1 Triatoma infestans
GATAGTCAGATAGTTAGATAGTTAATTAGTTAGATAGTTTGATAGACTGTTAGTTAGATAGTTACATAGTTAGATAGTTAGTTAGTTAGGTAGTTACGTAGTTAGATAGTTAAATGGTTAGTTAGTTAGATACTTAGATAGTTGGATAGTTAGATATTCAGATAGTTGGATAGTTAGATATTTAGATAGTTAGATAATTAGATAGTTAAATGGATAGATAGTTAGATAGTTAGATAGTTAGATAGATGGATAGTTGGATAGTTGGATAGTTGGATAGTTGGATAGTTAGATAGATAGTTAGATAGTTAGATATTTCGATAGTTAGATAGATAGATAGTTAGACAGTTAGATAGTTGGATAGTTAGTTAGTTAGAAAGATAGATAGTTAGATAGATAGATAGTTAGATAGTTGGATAGTTGGATAGTTAGATAGTTGGATAGTTGGATATTTGGATAGTTAGTTAGTTAGATAATTACATAGTTAGATAGTTGGAAAGTTAGATATTCAGATAGTTAGATAGATAGATAGTTAGCTAGTCAGATAGTTATATAGTTAGATATTTAGATATTTGGATAGTTGGATAGTTTGCTAGTTAGATAGTTAGATAGTTAGATAGTTAGATAGTTAGATAGTTAGAAAGTTAGATAGTTTGATAGTTAGATAGATGGATAGTTAGATAGTTAGATAGTTAGATAGTTAGATAGTTGGATAGTTGGATAGCTGGATAGATGGATAGTTGGATAGTTGGATATTTAGATAGCTAGATATTTGGATAGTTAGATAGTAAGTTAGATTGATAGTTTGATAGTTAGATAGTTAGATAGTTTGATAGCTAGATAGATAGTTAGATAGTTGGATAGTTAGATAGATAGATAGTTAGATAGTTAGATATTTAGGTAGTTGGATAGTTGGATATTTGGATAGTTAGATAGTTAGATAGTTAGTTAGTTAGTTAGTTACATTGTTAGATAGTTAGATGGTTAGTTAGTTAGATAGTTAGATTGTTAGGTAGATAGATATTTAGGTGGTTAGATAGTTAGATAATTTGATAATTAGATAGATAGATAATTAGATAGCTTGACAGTTAGATAGATAGATAGATAGTTGGATCTTTAGATAGTTATTTAGTTGGATAGTTAGATATTTATATAGTTAGATAGTTAGATAGTTAGATAATTAGATAGTTGGATAGTTGGATAGTTAGATACATAGATAGATAGATAGTTGGATACATAGATAGTTAGATAGTTAGACAGTTGGATAGGTGGATAGTTGGATAGTTGGATAGTTGGATAGTTCGATAGATAGATAGTTAGATAGTTAGATAGTTTGATAGTTGGATAGTTGGATAGTTAGATAGATAGTTAGATAGTTAGATGGTTAGATAGTTGGATAGTTGGATGGTTCGATACCTAGGTAGTTGGATAGTTAGGTAGCTAGATAGTTAGATAGTTGGATAGTTTGTTAGTCCGATTGTTGGATAGTTGGCTAGGTGGTTAGTTAGATAGTCAGATAGTTAGATAGTCAGATAGTTAGATAGTTAGATAGTTAGATAGTTAGATATTTAGATAGTTGGGTACTTAGATATTCAGATAGTTAGATAGTTAATTAGTTAGATAGTTTTGATAGTTAGTTAGTTAGATAGTTACATAGTTAGATAGTTAGATAGATAGATAGTTAGTTAGTTAGGTAGTTACGTAGTTAGATAGTTAAATGGTAAGTTAGTTAGATACTTAGATAGTTGGATAGTTATATATTCAGATAGTTGGATAGTTAGATAGTTAGATAGTTAGATAATTAGATAGTTAAATAGATAGATAGTTAGATAGTTAGATAGATAGATGGATAGTTGGATAGTTGGATAGTTTGATAGTTGGATAGTTAGAAAGCTAGATATTTGGATAGTTAGATAGTTAGATATTTGGATAGTTGGATAGTTTGCTAGTTAGATAGTTGGATAGTTAGATAGTTAGATAGTTAGATATTTAGTAAGTTAGATAGTTTGATAGTTAGATAGATGGATAGTTAGATAGTTAGATAGTTAGATAGTTAGATAGTTGGATAGTTGGATAGCTGGATAGTTGGATAGTTGGATAGTTGTATAGTTAGATAGATAGATATTTGGATAGTTAGATAGTAAGATAGATTGATAGTTTGATAGTTAGATAGTTAGATAGTTTGATAGATAGATAGATAGTTAGATAGTTGGATAGTTAGATAGATAGATAGTTAGATAGTTAGATATTTAGGTAGTTGGATAGTTGGATACTTAGATAGCTAGATAGTTAGACAGTTAGAGGGTTAGATAGTTAGATAGTTAGTTAGTTAGATAGTTACATTGTTAGATAGTTAGATGGTTAGTTAGTTAGATAGTTAGATAGTTAGTTAGATAGATATTTAGGTGGTTAGATAGTTAGATAATTTGATAGTTAGATAGATAGATAATTAGATAGCTAGACAGTTCGATAGATAGATAGATAGTTGGATATTTAGATAGTTATGTAGTTGGATAGTTAGATATTTATATAGTTAGATAGTTAGATAATTAGATAGTTGGATAGTTGGAAAGTTAGATACATAGATAGATAGATAGATGTATACTTAGATAGTTAGATAGTTAGACAGTTGGATAGGTGGATAGTTGGATAGTTGGATAGTTGGATAGTTAGATAGATAGATAGTTAGATAGTTAGATAGTTTGATAGTTGGATAGTTGGATAGTTAGATAGTTAGATAGTTAGATAGTTAGAAATTTAGATAGTTAGATAGTTAGATATTTAGATAGTTAGATTGTTTGATATTTTAAGAGTTAGATATTTAGATAGTTAGATAGTTAGATAGATAGTTAGAAAGTTAGATGGTTAGATAGTTGGATAGTTGGATGGTTCGATACTTAGGTAGTTGGATAGTTAGGTAGCTAGATAGTTAGATAGTTGGATAGTTTGATAGTTCGATAGTTGGATAGTTGGCTAGTTGGTTAGTTAGATAGTTAGATAGTTAGATAGTCAGATAGTTAGATAGTTAGATAGTTAGATAGTTAGATATTTAGATAGTTGGGTAGTTAGATATTCAGATAGTTAGATAGTTGAATAGTTAGATAGTTTGCTAGTTAGTTAGTTAGATAGTTACATAGTTAGATACTTAGATTGATAGATAGTTGGATAGTTAGATAGTTAGATAGTTAGATAGTTGGATTGTTGGATAGTTGGATAGCTGGAGAGTTGGATAGATAGATAGATAGGTAGTTACATAGTTAGATAGTTAGGTAGTTGGATAGTTAGGTAGATAGATAGTTAGAAAGCTAGATAGTTATTTAGATAGTTATATAGTTGGATGTTTAGATACATAGTTAGTTAGATAGTTTGATAGTAATATAGTTAGATAGTTGCATAGTTGGATATTCAGATAGTTGGTTAGTTAGATAGGTAGATAGTTAGATAATTAGATAGTTAGATATTTGAATAGTTGGATAGTTAGATACACAGATAGATAGATAGTTGGATAGTTAGATAGTTAGATAGTTGGATAGTTGGATAGTTGGATAGTTGTATAGTTGGATAGTTAGATAGATAGATAGCTAAATAGTTAGATACTTAGATAGTTGCATAGTTGGATAGTTGGATAGTTAGATAGTTAGATTGTTACATATTTTGATAGTTATATAGTTAGATAGTTAGATATTTAGGTAGTTAGATAGTTTGATAGTTTGATAGTTAGATAGCTAGATAGTTAGATAGATAGTTAGATAGTTAGATGGTTAGATAGCTGGATAATTGGATGGTTAGATACTTAGATAGTTAGATAGATGGATAGTTAGATAGTGAGATAGTTAGATAGTTGGATAGCTGGATAGTTGGATTGTTGGATAGTTGGATAGTTAGATAGCTAGATATTTGCATAGTTAGATAGTGAGATATTTAGCTAGTTACATAGATGGATAGTTTGATAGTTAGATAGTTAGATAATTAGATAGTTAGATAGATAGTTAGATAGTTAGATGGTTAGACAGTTAGATAGTTGGATAGTTAGATAGATAGTTAGTTAGATAGCTAGTTAGTTAGATAGATAGATAGTTACATAGTTGGATAGGTAGATAGTTAGTTAGTTGGATAGATATATATTTATATAGTTAGATAGTTAGATAGTTAGATAGTTAGATAGTTGGATAGCTGGATAGTTAGATACTTAGATAGATAGGTAGTTGGATATTTAGATAGGTAGATAGTTAGATAGGGATGTTTGGATAGTTGGATAGTTGGATTTGGATAGTTAGATAGTAGATAGTTAGATAATTAGATAGTTGGATAGTTGGATAGTTGGATAGTTGGATAGTTGGATAGTTAGATAGATAGGTAGTTAGATAGATAGATAGTTAGATAGTTGAATAGTTGGATAGTTGGATAGTTAGATAGTTAGATAGTTAGATAGTTAGATATCTAGATAGTTAGATAGTTTGATAGTTTGATATTTAGATAGTTAGATAGTTAGATAGTTGGATAGTTGGATAGTTGGATAGTTGGATAGTGTGATATTTACATAGTTAGTTAGTTGGATAGTTAAATATTTATATAGTTAGATAGTTAGATATTTAGATAGTTAGATAGAGAGATAGTTGGATAGTTGGATAGTTAGATACTTAGATACATAGATATTTGTATAGTTGGATAGTTAGAGAGTTAAATAGTTAGATAGATAGTTAGATAGTTAGATGGTTAGATAGTTGGATAGTTGGATGGTTAGATACTTAGATAGATGGATAGTTAGATAGTTAGATAGTTAGATAGTTGGATAGTTGGATAGTTGGATAGTTGGATAGTTGGATAGTTGGTTATGTAGATAGTTAGATAGTTTGTTAGTCAGATAGTTAGATAGTTAGAGAGTTACATAGTTAGATATTTAGATAGTTGGGTAGTTGGATATTCAGATAGTTGGATAGTTAGATAGTTAGACAGTTAGATAATTGAATAGTTGGATAGTTGGATAGTTGGATAGTTGGATAGTTAGATAGCTAGATATATGGATAGTTATATACTTAGATATTTAGCTAGTTAGATAGTTAGATAGCTAGATAGATAGTTAGATATTTACATGGTTAGATAGTTAAATAGTTAGATAGTTAGATAGTTAGATAGATAGTTAGATATTTACATGGTTAGATAGTTAGATAATTGGATATTTAGATAGATAGATAGTTAGATAGCTATTTAGTTGGATAGTTATATATTTATAGAGTTAGATAGTAAGATAGTTAGATAGTTAGATAGTTGGATAGTTGGATACTTAGATAGTTACATATATAGATAGCTGGATAGTTAGATAGTTAGATAGTTAGATAGTTGGATAGTTGGATAGTTGGATAGTTGGATAGTTGGATAGTTAGATAGATAGATCGTTAGATAGTTAGATAGTTAGATAGTTGGATAGTTGGATAGTTGGGTAGTTAGGTAGTTAGATAGTTAGATAGTTAGATAGTTAGATAGTTAGATAGTTAGATAGTTAGGTATTTAGATAGTTAGATAGTTTGATAGTTTGATAGTTAGATAGTTAGATAGTTAGATAGATACATAGATAGTTAGATGGCTAGATAGTTGGATGTTTGGATGGTTAGATACTTAGATAGTTAGATAGTTAGATAGATAGATATTTGGATATTTGGATAGTTAGATAGTTAGATAGTTGCATAGTTAGATAGTTAGATAGCTTGATAGTTAGATAGTTGTGTAGTTCGATCGTTTGTTTGTTGGATTGTTAGATAGTTAGATAGTTAGATACTTAGATAGTTAGATAGTTGGATAGTTACATAGTTAGATATTTAGATGGTTAGTTAGTTAGATATTAAGATAGTTGGATAGTTACATAATTAGATAGTTAGATAGTTAGATAGTTGGGTAGTTAGAAAGTTAGATAATTAGATAGTTAGATAGTTAGATAGTTACATAGTTAGATAGTTAGATAGTTAGATAGTTAGATAGATAGATTGTTAGATAGTCATATAGTTACATATTTGGACAGTTGGATAATTGCATAGTTAGATAGTTAGATAGTTAGATAGTTAGGTATTTAGATAGTTTGATATTTAGATAGTTAGATAGTTAGATAGTTAGATAGTTAGATATTTAGAGAGTTGGATAGTTCGATAGTTAGATAGTTAGATAATTAGAGAGTTAGATAGTTGGCTAGTTAGATAGTTAGATAGTTGGATAGTTGGATAGTTGTATAGTTAGATAGTTAGATAGTTAGATAGTTAGATAGCTAGATAGTTAGTTGGTTAGATACTTAGGTATTTAGATAGTTAGATAGTTAGATAGTTAGATAGTTAGATAGTTAGATGGTTAGATACTTAGATATTTAGATAGTTTGATAGTTAGATAGTTAGACAGTTAGATAGATACTTAGATAGTTAGATGGTTAGATAGTTGGATTGTTGGATGGTTAGGTACTTAGATAGTTAGATAGTTGGATAGTTAGATAGTTAGATAGAAAGATATTTGGATATTTGAATAGTTTGATCGTCGGATAGTTGGATAGTTACATAGTTAGATATTTAGATGGTTAGTTAGTTAGATAGTTAGATAGTTGGATAGTTAGATATTCAGATAGTTAGATAGTTAGATAGTTGGATAGTTAGATAGTTAGATAAATAGATAGTTAGATAGTTAGATAGTTACATAGTTAGATAGTTAGATAGTTAGGTAGTTGGGTAGGTGGATAGTAGGATAGTTAGATAGTTAGATAGTTTGATAGTGAGATAGACGTAAAGTTAGGTAGTTAGATAAACGGATAGTTAGATAGTTAGATAGTTGGATAGTTGGATTGTTAGATAGTTAGTTATTTGGATAGTTGAATATTTATATAGTTAGATATTTAGATAGATAGACAGTTAGATAGTTCGATAGTTGGATAGTTAGATACATAGATACATAGATATTTGTATAGTTGGATAGTTAGAAAGTTAGATAGTTAGATAGTTAGACGGTTAGATAGTTGGATAGTTGAATGGATAGATACATAGATAGTTAGATAGTTGCATAGTTAGTTAGTTAGATAGATAGATGGTTGGATAGGTGGATAGATGGATAGTTGGATAGTTGGATAGTTGGTTAGGTAGATAGTTAGATATTTAGTTAGTCAGATAGTTAGATAGTTAGAGAGTTAGATAGTTAGATATTTAGATAGTTGGGTAGTTAGATATTCAGATAGTTAGATAGTTAAAAAGTTATATAGTTAGATAGGTAGTTAGTTAGATAGTTACATAGTTAGATAATTAGATAGTTAGTTACTTAGATATTTACATAGTTAGATAGTTTGTTGGTTATTTAATTAGATAGTTAGATAGTTGGATTGTTAGATATTCAGATAGTTAGATAGTTAGATAGTTAGATAGTTAGATAGTTAGATAATTTGATAGTTAAATAGTTGGATAGTTAGATAGATAGATAGTTAGATATTTATATAGTTAGATAGTTAGATAGACAGATGGATGGTTAGATAGCTAGATAGTTAGCTAGTTGGATAGTTAGATAGTTAGATAGTTAGATAGTGTGATAGTTAGATAGTTAGATAGTTAGATAGTTGGATAGTTAGATAGTTAGATAGTTAGATAGTTAGATAGATATATATTTAAATAGTTAGATGGTTAGATAGTTGGATAGTTGGATGGATAGATACATAGATAGTTATATAGTTGAATAGTTAGTTAGTTAGATAGATAGACAGTTGGATAGGTGGATAGATGGATAGTTGGATAGTTGGATAGTTGGTTAGGTAGATAGATAGATAGTTAGTTAGTCAGATAGTTAGATAGTTAGAGAGTTAGATAGATAGATATTTAGATAGTTGGGTAGTTAGATATTCTGATAGTTAGATAGTTAAAAAGTTAGATAATTAGATCGTTATTTAATTAGATACTTAGATAGTTGGATAGTTAGATATTCATATAGTTAAATAGTTAGGTAGTTAGATAGTTAGATAATTAGATAGTTAAATAGTTGGATAGTTAGATAGATAGACATTTAGATATTTAGATAGTTAGATAGTTAGATAGAAAGACGTATGGTTAGATAGCTAGATAGTTAGTTAGTTGGATAGTTAGATAGTTAGATAGTTAGATAGTGTGATATTTAGATAGTTAGATAGTTCGATAGTTAGATAGTTAGATAGTTAGTTAGTTAGATAGATATATATTTAAATAGTTAGATAGTTTTATAGTTGGATATTTAGATAATTAGATAGATAGATAATTAGATAGTTGGATATTTAGATTGGTTATTTAGTTGGATAGTTAGATAGGTAGATTGTTAGATAGTTAGATAGTTAGATAGTTAGATAGTTAGATAGTTTGATAGTTAGATAGTTAGATATTTGGATAGTTGGATAGTTGGATAGTTGGATAGTTGGAAATTTGGATAGTTGGATAGTTAGATAGTTAGATAGTTAGATAGATAGATCGTTAGATAGTTAGATAGTTAGATAGTTAGATAGATAGATAGTTAGATAGTTAGATGGTTAGATAGTTAGATAGATAGTTTCTTAGACACTACATATTTAGATAGTTAGATAGTTAGATAGTTAGACAGTTAGATAGTTAGACACTTAGGTAGTTATATGGTCAGTTTGTTAGATAGTTAGATAGTTGGATAGTTAGATATTCAGATAGTTAGATAGTTATATAGTTAGATAGATATATAATTAGATAATCAGATAGTTAGGTAGTTAGATAGTTAGATAGTTGGATAGTTGGATAGTTGCCTAGTTAGATAGTTAGATAGTTAGATAGTTAGATAGTTAGAATGTTAGATAGTTTGATAGTTAGATAGATGGATATTTATATAGTTAGATAGTTAGATAGTTGGATAGTTGGATAGTTGGATAGTTGGATAGTAGGATAGTTGGATAGTTGGATAGTTAGTTAGCTAGATAGTTGGATAGTTAGATAGTTAGATAGAATGATAGTTATATAGTTAGATAGTTTGATAGCTAGATAGATAGTTAGATAGTTAGTAAGTTAGATAGTTAGATAGTTAGATAGTTAGATAGTTGGATATTTGGATATTTGGATAGTTAGATAGTTAGATAATTAGGTAGTTAGATAGTTGCTACGTTAGATATTCAGATAGTTAGATAGATAGATAGTTAGATAGTTAGATAGTTAGATGATTAGATAGATAGATAGTTAGATAGTTAGATAGTTATATAGTTAGATAGTTAGATATTTCTATAGTTAGAAAGTTAGATAGCTAGATAGTTAGATAGTTAGATAGTTGCATATTTGGATAATAGGATAGTTAGATAGTTAGATAGTTAGATAGTTAGATAGTTAGATAGTTAGATAGTTAGATAGTTAGATAGTTAGATAGTTAGATAGTTAGATTGTTAGATAGTTAGATGTTTAGATAGTTGGATAGTTAGATAGTTAGATAGTTAGATAGTTAGAGGGTTAGATGGTTGGATAGTTAGATAGTTAGATAGTTAGATAGTTAGATATTTGGATAGTTGGATAGTTGGATAATTTGTTAGTTGGATAGTTGGTTAGTTAGATAGTTACATAGTTTGATAGTCTGATAGTTAGACAGTTAGATAGTTAGATACTTAGTCAGATAGTTAGATAGTTAGATAGTTAGTTAGTTAGATCGTTTGATAATTAGATAGTTAGATAGTTAGATAGTTGGATAGTTGGATAGTTGGCTATTTAGATACTTAGATAGTTAGATAGTTAGATAGTTACAAAGTTAGATACATTGATAGTTTGATAGTTAGATAGTTAGATAGTTTGATAGCTAGATAGATAGTTAGATGGTGAGATAGTTAGATAGTTGGATAGTTAGATTGTTAGATAGTTGGATATATGTATGGTTAGATATTAAGCTAGTTAGATAGCTGGATAGTTAGATAGTTAGATAGTTAGATAGTTGGATAGTTGGATAGTTGGATAGTTGGTTAGTTGGATAGTTGGTAAGTTATATAGTTAGATAGTTAGATAGTTAGATAGTTAGATGTTTAGATAATTAGATAATTAGATAGATGGAAAGTTAGATATTGAGATAGTTAGATAGTTAAATAGTTAGATAGTTAGATAGTTAGTTAGTTAGATAGTTACATACTTAGATAGATAGATAGTTAGTTAGTTAGATAGATACATAGTTAGATAGCTAGATGGTTATTTAGTTAGATAGTTAGATAGATGGATAGTTAGATATTCAGATAGATAGATAGATAGATATATAGTTAGATAGTTAGATAATTAGATAGTTAGATAGTTAGATAGTTAGATAGTTACATAGTTAGATAGTTATATAGTTAGATAGTTATATAATTAGATAGTCAGATAGTTAGTTAGTTAGATAGTTACTTAGTTGGATAGTTGGATAGTTGGCTAGTTAGATAGTTAGATAGTTAGATAGTTAGATATTTAGAATGTTAGATAGTTTGATAGTTAGATAGATGGATAGTTAGATAGTTAGATGGTTAGATAGTTGGATAGTTGGATGGTTCGATACTTAGAGAGTTGGATAGTTAGGTAGCTAGATAGTTAGATAGTTGGATAGTTTGATAGTTGGATAGTTGGATAGTTGGTTAGTTGGATAGTTAGATAGCTAGATATTTGGATAGTTAGATAGTTAGATATTTAGCTAGTTAGATAGATTGATAGTTTGATAGTTAGATAGTTAGATATTTAGATACATAGTTAGATAGTTAGATGGTTAGATAGTTAGATAGTTGGATAGTTAGATAGATAGATAGATAGATAGTTGGATAGTTAGATAGTTAGTTAGTTGGATAGTTATATATTTATATAGTTAGATAGTTAGATAGATAGGTAGTTAGATAGTTAGGTAGTTGGATAGTTGCATAGTTAGATACTTAGATTGATAGATAGTTGGATAGTTAGATAGTTAGATAGTTAGATAGTTGGGTAGTTGGATAGTTGGATAGTTGGAGACTTGGACAGTTAGATAGATAGGTAGTTACATAGTTAGATAGTTAGATAGTTGGATAGTTAGATAGATAGATATTTAGAAAGCTAGATAGTTAGATAGATAGATAGTTAGATAGTTATATAGTTGGATGGTTAGATACTTAGATAGTTAGATAGGTTGATAGTAAGATAGTTAGATATTTGCATAGTTGGATATTCAGATAGTTGGTTAGTTAGATAGTTAGATAGTTAGATAATTAGATAGTTAGATATTTGAATAGTTGGATAGTTAGATACATAGATAGATAGATAGTTGGATAGTTAGATATTAAGATAATTAGATAGTTGGATAGTTGGATAGTTGGATAGTTTGTTAGTTGGATAGTTAGAAAGATATGTACCGAAATAGTTAGATACTTAGATAGTTGCATAGTTGGATAATTTGATAGTTAGATAGTTAGTTATTTTGATAGTTATATAGTTAGATAGTTAGATATTTAGGTAGTTAGATAGTTTATTAGTTTGATAGTTAGATAGTTAGATAGTTAGATAGATAGTTAGATAGTTAGATGGTTAGATACCTGGATAATTGTATGGTTAGATACTTAGATAGTTAGATAGTTGGATAGTTAGATAGTTGGTAGTAAGATAGTTAGATAGTTATATAGCTAGATAGATAGTTAGATAGTTAGAAAGATAATAGTTAGATAGTTGGATAGTTAGAGAGATAGTTAGATAGTTAGATGGTGAGATCGTTAAATTGTTGGATAGGTAGATTGTTAGATAGTTGGATATTTGGATGGTTACATACTTAGATAGCTAGATAGCTGGATAATTAAATAGTTAGATAGTTAGATAGTTGGATATTTGGATAGCTGGATAGTTGGTTAGTTGGATAGTTGGTTAGTTAGATAGTTAGATAGTTAGATAGTCAGATAGTTAGACAGTTAGTTAGTTAGAAAGATAGATAGTTAGATAGATAGATAGTTAGATAGCTAGATAGTTTGATAGTTAGATAGTTGGATAGTTGGATATTTGGATAGTTAGACAGTTAGATAATTAGATAGTTAGATAGTTAGATAGTTGGATAGTTAGTTAGTTAGAAAGATAGATAGTTAGATAGATAGATAGTTAGATAGTTGGATAGTTGGATAGTTAGATAGTTGGATAGTTGGATATGTGGATAGTTAGTTAGTTAGATAATTACATAGTTAGATAGTTGGAAAGTTAGATATTCAAATATTTAGATAGATAGATAGTTAGCTAGTCAGATAGTTATATAGTTAGATAGTTAGATATTTGGATAGCTGGATAGTTTGCTAGTTAGATAGTTAGATAGTTAGATAGTTAGATAGTTAGATAGTTAGATAGTTAGAAAGTTAGATAGTTTGATAGTTAGATAGATGGATAGTTAGGTTGTTAGGTAGTTACATAGTTGGATAGTTCGATAGCTGGATAGTTGGATAGTTGGATAGTTGGATATTTAGATAGCTAGATATTTGGCTAGTTAGATAGTAAGTTAGATTGATAGTTTGATAGTTAGATAGTTAGATAGTTTGATAGCTAGATAGATAGTTAGATAGTTGGATAGTTAGATAGATAGATAGTTAGATAGTTAGATATTTAGGTAGTTGGATAGTTGGATATTTGTATAGTTAGATAGTTAGATAGTTAGATAGTTAGATAGTTAGATAGTTAGTTAGTTAGATAGTTACATTGTTAGATAGTTAGATGGTTAGTTAGTTAGATAGTTAGATTGTTAGGTAGATAGATATTTAGGTGGTTAGATAGTTAGATAATTTGATAGTTAGATAGATAGATAATTAGATAGCTAGACAGTTCGATAGATAGATAGATAGTTGGATATTTAGATAGTTATGTAGTTGGATAGTTAGATATTTAT
>JAAEAF010010313.1:0-32375 GCA_011037195.1 Triatoma infestans
ATATCGAAAATTTGACACGATTACAATACTTCCTCTTACTAGGAGTAAGAGAAAGTAAAAAAACACTGACCAGGCTAACTCTTTTGCCAATATAACAAAGCTAAATATCCTTACATTATTCATTCAATTTCTGAATTAAATTTAATTTTACTATACTTAATAATTTAATTTGACAATAATTAACAATTAAAAGCTATTATTATATTATTATTTATTTATTTATAGAAATTTAGATTTGTTGATACATATTTGAACAACTATTGCCAGTTCTGCATTTATGTGTATATACGGTTGAATAATTACATAACAAGGCCAGATAAAAAAAAACAAAAAACAAAAGGAAATATACGCTCACAAACACAACTTTTTAAAAGTAGTAATTATCACTGTCATTAATAAAACATAAATTATTACCTATTGTAGCGTATTTGCAAGCCCAGTAGATTAATTCATCCGGTACCATAATCTGGTTTCTGGGAAATTAGAAGTCTGCAGGAACTCCAATAGGAGACCATTGGCAGGTCTTGCTGAAATAAGTGGGTTAAAGGGGGTAGTGTAGCAACAAAAGACAGAAAAACAAATAATTCTGGTGTAACAATAATCCTTTATTGAAGAATTAATTGTTCCACAGCCTCGTGGCCTCACAACTAGACTTGAAAACGCTCACTGACTAGTGGGTAAGCTCTGTGAATCGTACCGATTGTCCGAAGATCAAACAATCCCTTACAGAGCTGTCCATGAGGTTGCTGGTCAGAAGATGGTGTCACATCAGTCGGTGGACCACTACAATTAGGCAGATTGTAGAACCTGAGAATCTGTTGGCAAAATAAATGAATATATATTGTACTAAAGATAGAGGAGGAACTGATGAACGCTCGTTTTGAGTTTGAGAAGCCATGAAACCAAATAAGATACAAAAGTACTTATAGTATTAGATACTGAGGCTGAATAAGAAATGTTGCATTGTATATACTTGCCTCGGAATGTTACAGCTACTCACACTTCCGTAAATAGGAAATCGTTCTCTGTGGTGAATAGATTAAGTCCAAACGTCCCACATAATTTAAACAAACAAGAGACACCTATTTTGAAGTAAAGGTACAAATTTAGTATTTCATATGAGTATTAAACTAATGCTGAAGGCGCTAATAGAAAAACGGTAGATTACCTTTATAGGCGATTTCATAAAATATATCGCATAAGTGGCATCTGCCAGCTTATAATAACTAAAATTAAATAGTGAATTACAGATATAAAGGATGGGAAAGATAAGAAAATAATCTTTACTCACAGATGATTGTAAGAAGTTAATATGAGCAATTTGTATCTACAGCAGGTTGACGCTGCCTGAAATTGGTTGAATTAATTGTCATCATAGCTGTAAAGGCCTTTAATAGGCACTCAATAATGAATTAAATTATCAAAAGAATATTAAATATATCACAACATGAGGCTGTAACGTGATTAGGGTTGCCAGATCTAATATTACCCTGATATATTTTGTTCTTATTGGTATATGATATTACACTCTAAATATATGTCTAAAAATTATATATTTATCCGATCACTGCGATGATAACAATAATAATTCGTATTAGCGCGCTCATCTCGCGCCACACAATCATCAGTGAACAAGTGAATGCTGATTGGTTGATAGGAGTCTCGCATTCCGCCGGTTCCGCTCTTGCCAAATGTCAAAAATGACAAAACTAAAAATTTAGATTACAAATACTTAAAAGGTGCTCTACACCAACTAACAATCAGATAACACTGACGTCTAACATTTTATCGCCGCAGCTGTATTTTTATTATAGATTAACAAATTTTGAATGATTTAAGTTGGTTTTTATTTAATAAAGTTTTCAAAAAAATGTGGTATATTTCTTTCCTAAATGATATTTTTTGACATCTTCATCATATGTATTTACATTTTTCATCTGGCAACCCTACGTGTGATGCAACACAGGAAGTAAATAAAACACTTCTTGTTAGTAAAGATAACACTTAAACACAACTCCGTTATACAACTTCAGAATTAAAACATCAAAAGATCTTCAAGATTAGAAAATAATAGAATAATTAATAAAATAATGGCGTCTCTGTTGGAAGTGGTGTCTGTGAGCTCTCCACGCGGAAAGAAAAACAATTATTAAATACCCCGTTGCCTGGGATGTAGCGGAATCTATTGAGTAGACGATCGAACTAAAAGTTACATATTTCGTTGCACTTCGTTACTTTAAAACTCCAGAAATATGTAACACCTATATTACTCAAAAAATACATAACAATCATAAAAAAAATATGACAGTTCTGTTGATAATCACTATTACATGGTTGAAAAGCGGGCTTTTCAGGGAGGGGTGGGGTTATGCTTGCCTCTAGTTAATCATAAAATTCTGCCATTTAGACAGAATTAATTATAAATAAATTAGCAACCCGAAAGTGCGTTTTTACTGAACAGTTTTTTCCAGTTTTCGGCGATTTTTTTTTCATAAAAGCGCCTACGAATTTCATTAAATTTGGTATCCTAACTATAAAAATTTGTCAATTAGAATTTTGGACACTGTAGTAAGAGAAGGTTCTATGAGTGTTTCACACCAGATTTTTTTTTTAAAATTAATTCATTACATCGTTTCAGCATTATTACTAAACTGATCGATGGGTGGGTTAAAAAGATCCCTCATTTATGTAAATAGAAAAAATCTGATGTTTTCACACGAACGGTGAGCTGTATGTGGACGGTGAGCTGTAGAGGCTCCTCCTAGGAAAAAAAAAATCTAAGGGCATACTGCTGGATTCGAACTCGGGACTTTCGCGTTGCTAGTCCAGCGCGCTAATCTTTAAGCTACAAATAAATTAGATCTATATATACATACATGTACATAGTTAGCACGCGAAGTTTAAAGAGAAAGTATTTGGTGCTGTATTCCAAAAAAATCAAGAAGTCGCAATTCCATTTGACGGATTTTGATCGATTCCTTCATATTAAATCCGATAGTGGTCTTAAGTCGAAAATCAATTTTAATCTTCCTACGATTTTTCAATGCTGAGTGATTTTTGTTTACATTTATGTTTTATTAATTGCAGGCAAAGAATACTGGTTGAAAGGTGGTCGCCAAGAATTAGCGAAAAGTTTGGAAAGAGTGGCTAACACAGGTGTAGCAAGAAATGTTATTTTATTTGTTGGAGACGGTATGGGACCAAACACGATTACTGCTTCAAGAATATACAAGGTCGGTGAAACTGGTCACCTATCTTTTGAAGAATTCCCTTATATAGGCCTACTAAAGGTAAGCATTTTATGAAATTATGAATTTTGCCAAGCATATTAAGTTGTGTAAATAGCATATAAATTAATTAGAAATCTTATTCTATAGACCTATATTGTTGATAAACAAGTACCTGATTCAGCTGCCACTGCTACCTCAATGTTTTGCGGAATTAAAAATAATTATGAGACAGCTGGTGTTGATGCATCCGTCCATTTTGGTGATTGTCCTGCTAGTCTTAAAGAAGATGCCAGATTGAATTGTGCTGCCAGTTGGGCACAAGAAGCCGGTAAAGCAACTGGTAAGTTTGAAAAAAAAAAGATTTCTTTGTTGATCATTACAATATTTTTTAGAACTAAATAATTTTGTATATTTTATTTTTTTTTTAGGATTCGTAACTACAACCCGGGTCACTCACGCAACACCCAGCGCGCTTTACGCACATACAGCATCAAGAAAATGGGAGTGTGAATCTGATATGCCGGAAAATGCAACTGCATGTAAAGATATAGCCAGACAATTGATTGAAGATCTTCCAGGGAGAGATTTTAACGTACGAATATTTTATTTTTATTGTATAATATCTATTTATTTTTTGTTTATTATTTTTATTATTTTTTTAAGGTACTTAACTGCTACGGTCATTATGCTTTCACAAAATGAAATAAAATAATATAGATACACAAAACAATATGAACAAAAATACAATTATAAAAAAAGTAAAAATGTAACATAAACAATATAAATCCAGAAAATAAACAACTAATAATCAATATCCAAAACAAGCCAACTACCATAAACATACCAATAAACAACAAAACAGACAAACTAACAGGGTAATCTACGTGAAACATCAAGCACAGTACCAACAAAACTCAAAAAATGGAATCAAATGCTTTTAAATAAAGAGGCCGCCTTTAGATATTTTAGGACACTGGTCGGTTAGAACTTAGTGATTGTCGGCTAGTGCTTCTTTTACCGTTGATGGTATATTGTTGAATTATCTATAGTGCCTACATTTTTTGGCATGAGATAAGCATATGCTGAATCATGAGCAGGAAATTACAGGTTTCACAGAGAGGCGGGTCTTATCCTAGGGGGTAGACACTCTCTTTTATTACTTTCAGCTTGTTGTCCATTACAGAACACCACTTATTCTGCCATATCTGCCAACACCGCCTTGCCCATACAGCCTTCAAAGCTTGTGTGGAACACTTTTCAAAAGTCGATGGCATTACTGCAGCCATTTTATGGTGTGATGTGGCTATCATATCGGCCTCTATATTATCGAGAATATCCAAATGCCCCGGTACCCACACAAAAAATCACTTGAGTTTCGCTTAAATGCAAGTTGTATAACACTTCATGTAAGTCTTAGATGATAGAGACCTCTGAGTCTTTAGATCCTTTGGGCCATCTAGAGAACTCTTAAAAAATATATTGGGATTACTCGATCAATTGTGAATTTCACTAATGTGGAATACATTTGTCTATGATTTTTAGAAATTAAACTGCAGCCAACCAAAGAAGCCATTCACAATACTGATGCAAAACATATAAAGCCCATTCAACAATACAAAAAACATTCGAGAACATTTCGTTCTAAGAATAGTTATTTGGGCTCTTTAAAACTAATAGTGGATGCTAGGAAATTCACTAATAATATCTGAAGTTGTCTTATCGACTGTTATCAATAATATAATTAGAATATTGAACTATAAATTTGTAATTCGTCAACATCAAATTGGCTTTTTCAAGGACTACAAACATACAGACAAACATGAAAATCTGATATGAAACACTCACATGACTTTCTCGTACTGCTGTATTTATATATTTTTTGGTAATAGTGCATGAGTTGGACTTCGACTGTTTTTTCTCTATAGAAATTACTAAAAACTTTGGGTAATGTTGTAATATAGTTACATAATTTTTAGAAAATTTTTGAGGTGGTCTGCGCCCCCTATGCCCCACTTTTATGTGGGGGCTGCGCCCCCCACGCCCCCCTTTCGAAAAAAATTAACCCCACGGTTATCCAACTCGAAGGTAAGTGGATACTTGACGAATATTATAGTTTAGTGAGTCACAGATCCCAACACGCTTCCTTTCGAAAAAAATTAACCCCACGGTTATCCAATTCGAAGGTAAGTGGAAAGTTAGTGAATATTATAGTTTACTCTATCACATACACCTACAAGCTTCCTTTCTAAAAACATTTACCCCACGGTTATCAAATTCGAAGTTAAATGGAAGAAAATGGAATAAAGAATGTTACCTTAATTAGGATCGTCTCTATGAAGAGGCTTGTAGACTTGAGCAACTCCTTTTAAGAATGCCCGCATCGGATCTTCACAATGTGAATGACTTCGATACCGCATATATTCGCCTAAATAGGCATCGAATTGGTCAGTGACGGTCCATGTGGGAAGTTGACTTTTAATTGAATTCCACGTTCCTTCAATGCTATTTGTATGTACACCAGTGTCTGGATTTTTGAAATTTATGGAGTGATTGACTCGCAAAAGAATGAACCCCACATCTTCCCCACATCATATGCTTTCCAGCAGTCCGAGTAGATGGTAGTTCCCGGATGTATAAAAGTTTTAATTAAATTTAATAGCGTACTTTTATCTCTCCTTTCAACCACTTTAAAAAAACATTTATTCGATCCTCTTTCAACTCCACCAAACACCCATTTACCTTCCCACACGTTTCCCTCTATTAAACTTCCTTTTGCCAAACTTGCTTTCATCAATTTCTACAATTTTTCCATATCCCCCAAGCATACTACTCTCATTCACAACTACATCCATGCACACCTCTCTGAAAAAACTTCGCCAGTCACACACAGAATGTTTACTTAACCCCAATTCGAACTGAATATCACACTGCTTACGCTTCATTACAAAAAACTCAGTCATCAGTAACACATTGATCATACTAATTTTACTCATTTCAAACCATGAACCTTTACGCACACTTCTTCTCACCGAATGATCACCAGAAACTTGACATCGCCATTCATTTATCTACCGAACTGTTCCTTTTAGTTAAAGTCATTTGTCTTTTACACTTTGGACATTCATATGTATTAGCAATTAAACCTACATCCATACAAAACCGCAAAACTTCCATCTGACCATCCTCACTTTGACTACTTTTATACTTTAAATTATAAAGAAGTTCTAAATTTAGAATATTCATTACTTAAAGCACGCTACCAAACACAAGAAGAAAAACTGTTAACTTAATCCCGCTAAAATGCTTATAACATGGGAGTAAACCTAGTTCAAAAATTATCCGCACAGGGCGCTGCAAATTAGAAGTCCAACTCATGCACTTTAGGCTATTTTTTAAAATTCACAAATTTTCTTTAAACTTGAAATTCAACTAATTTGCCTTAATAAAAAAAATAAAAGTGTTAGAGGTGAAGCATTAATAATATTAAAACAAATCCAAGTGATATTTGGGATTTTTGTTGTTCCAGACCGGTTTTGGATTCCGGATTGATTTGTTGTTCCAGACCGGATTTGTTTCGACAGGTTTTGGACATCGTTAGAGTTAACCTAAGGTTCGTGCAAAGAGTTGACTTCAACTTTGAGTACTTTTAACTCTCTACATGAACCTGATGGCCTTACTCTGACGATAAATGAGTATTCGAAACCAATCAGGAAAAATAAAATAAAAAAACATGCCACAACGACGGATATAATCCTAGATGATATCCAGCATTGCGGATTTGAAATATAATGTCACAAATTCCTTTAGAATCCTCGAAATCATTTTTTCCGTGAATAATGTTTCAGATAAAAGCATCAGCATATTTATATGTGTACGATATTTATATGTGGTAGATAGTGTACGATATTTATATGTGGTAGATAGTGTACGATATTTATATGTGGTAGATAGTGTACGATATTTAAATAAAATTTCGATTGGAGCCGTTTTTGAGAAAAATCACAAAAAAAAAAAAAAAAAACGAAAAAATTATCCAGTAAAATCGTTGATTCGGTTGATGCATTTTGACCAAACTTTTTTTATCAAATGCGGTGGTGGTTTACAAAGGCAATATCAAGTTTGAGCTAGCTGTGATGACTTTGTTTACACACACAACTTAATCACAATACATGTTACCAGCAAAGCATGAAATCAGGCTTTCTATAAAATGCCTAGGCATTTCATACGTTACCTGAAGACGTTAGGCAATTTGTAGAATTTAGCCCAATTTCATACTTTGCCTATGGCAAAGCAGGCAAAGTTACCTTCCCTTTACAACTAGAACGATTACATAATTTTTGTGAGGTTATGTATCAGATTTGAAATATCAAGCATGTACTCACTCTGTATAAATTTTAAAAATATATATGAATGTGACCAAACACATCTTCGTAAATCGTAAATTCCCATCATTCCCGTCCTTCTTTAAGCCGCTTAAACTCCCAGGAAATGAGCAGTCTAGGTAGTTCGCAAACTTCTCCCTCTTCCTCCACCTCGCTGATATGCGGAACCTCGCGCGGATTGCAATAGCGAAGCGACGACAGAGTGTAGGTTGGCTTGAAAGCGACAGAGCAATGTCGTCTTTTCCCGCTGCTTGAGAATCTTGTATGTAGATTTCATAAATGTACGTCTTATATATACCCGTGAGCGAAGGAAAACCGACAAAGCCAGTGACCACATACAGAGGGACTACATGTGGCGTAGTATGTTTACAATACTGGTTAAGTTTATAGTATTCAGCGGAATCGAGAAAGGTCAGAAACTGAGGAACACAGTATCCTCGAAGCGGTTTGTTTTGGGCCCCCTTGGTGCTCCCTCCGTGATTGCTTCCACTTAAATGGCCGCAAAAGCAGCTACGGAAGGGAGGAGAGGATATGCGGCCGAATGGGCAAGATGAATAGGGGTAGAGAAGATTAATACATACGCGAGAGGATCAAAATGTAAGCCTGTTAAGTAAAATTATGTTAATGGAAATAAAGTAGCAAATTTAACTTATTTTCTTATTGAAAAGCGAACAAAACTTAAATCCTTTAAATGAGCACCAAATAGTTGCATTGATTAATATTATTTATAAATGAATTTATAGATCTTGAAAGAAAATGTAGTGATATCTGATTGGTAATAATATCATTACAAAAGGCCACAAATAGTAGCATTCCTTCGGTAAAATTTAGCAGCAATAACTCGGCCATAATTATATTTGGCCTTTAATAGATATAGTTTTTAAGACTTTCCATACTTTGCCTAGGACGACGTAGACATTCTATAGAATGCCAAGGCAATCTATAGAATACCTAGCCCAGGTATGAAATAAAAAGGATATTTCATACTTTGCCTAAAGCAAGTAGGTATTGATTGAAATGCCTAAGCATTCTATAGAATATCTTAATTTTATACTTTGCCGGTAACATATATATACAGACCATTCGTGTAAACATTTTTTCGTAATTAGGTGTATGCAAACAGAATGAATTTATAGAATAAACAAGAATTAAATAGTTTAATAGGTAAATAAATAAATTTATATATTCACAGTAATTAGACCTTTACAACATAAAATAAATGAATAAATGACAAGTTAAAAGAAGATAAAAAAATTAATAACTAGTCCTTGAAAAAGACAAAATATTGTTTGAAACGGCAAATTTATGTATCTATTTGAGAAACAGTTCAACGCCCGTTGTAATTTCTTTTATTTTTTTAAATGTAATTTTCTCAGTCAATCTTTTATTTTGACATTAGGTAATTATGGGTGGCGGAATGCAAACGTTACGACCTAATAGTTCTATTCCATCTGATCCTTGGACATGTACACGTCGTGATGGACGTGACTTAATTGAAGCCTGGAAAAAAGATAAAACTTCAAAAGGATCAAACAGATTAGCTACCCCAATGAATACTCGCCAGTTGTTACAGGTTGATACCAGCTCTACTGAATATCTACTCGGTTTGTATAAAATTAATTGATTTTTTAAGTAAACCCCATTTAAAATTATCTCACCACTTTTTTTTTTGTCTTTTGAAGAAAATCAAATACTGCATTTAAAAAAAAAAATGTATTTTAAACATAATTTTTCTTACTGCTGTAAGATTAAATATTGCATTGTGTAAAAATTTCGAAATTGAGTTAACATTGGAAATACATCTTTTGAGATCCCCTGAGCCCTAAATAATTGGCTTTTTTTTTTAAATAAGATTTAAAAAGCATTTTTATTTTTTATGCACATAAAAACTTCCCTATTAGTTTTCTGTCGTATATTATATTTTTACTATCAATGTACTAAAGTAGAAAGATGTATTCCAACTGTGTTTTCGATTAAAAAACAAAATTCTGAAATTGTATCTGGTAACAAGAATCATGGTAAGTCTTATTGTGTTTTAAATATTTTTAGTATAGATGTTAGAATCGTATTATAGATCATACATAAAAATTTTATTTCAACCATACGCATTTGGAGACAATAACATAGGCGAACTGGGGAGCGAATATCTCTGCTCAGTTATCTACATTACTCTGCCCCACTCAGGTGGAATGGTAAAGCAGGACCATTATGTTAGACATTGTTTTATTTCTATTGAAATTTGATGTATGAATCTGACCCGGGTATTGAGCCGGGCTTATAAGAGAGTGTGCATGAAGATTTTACTAAGTCTAGACCTGGAAGTGCCCTGTTCGCTCTCTTTATGGAAGTCCACGTTAACATAGGACTTAAAAATATATATTATATATATCACTTTAAATGACTATTTTTATTTTGTCTTACTCCTAATAAGTGGAAAACTTATGATCATGTCAAATTTTTGAGATTGAGGTTTTCACTGGAAATACATTTTTGAGGTCCTCCGAGTTTGAAAACATGTTCTTAGCGGATGGTCTGAATCTTGTGTATACGTGTGTGAGATCGCAGGAAGTTTAAAAATGTTATTCTCTTTTTGACTACCACCGCATTTGACACGAAGGTTTTTGAATTTGTTTGAATTCGCTATACAAACGTATATTGTGATTTCATTTGACCTTGCTAACTGTATACGATACAATGTTAACCTTTCACTTTTATGTGTAACATTTTTTTTTGTTAAAAAATTTATTGTCGGTAGTTCTGCGGAATTCTTGTGGCGTTAAATTGCAAATTATATGAGATTAGTTCAATGTTATTGGCGTTGCCTTCTGGACCGTAGGGTAATAATATAGGGGTACCACTACCTACCAGGATAGATAGCTGTCCCTTCACCAATTTTATATTTATGTAATAGATAAATGAGTACAATTTGAAGTTAAAAGACATTTTAAGAGATGTCTAACCTTGTTTAACCTTATTGTTGGGCAGTACAGAAAAAATGCCCTAAAATTCCCAAACACTCCTGGAAGTATATCAATGTAAAGACTATTATCCAGACTTTTGGAGAGTCCTTCTTTAATCCCGACAGCCATGTTATAGAAACTTGATTTTTTGGGAGTTCTGTGAAACTTATGATATTACTGCCCTTTTTAATTAATTTACGGTACTACCACTTATATAACATTTAGGACAACTAATGTCTAGTAGACTATTGAAGCAAGAGAATATTGAGTGAATATTTCTTTTTTTTTTTTTGGTTGTCTGGTGTGATAATTTTGTATTTTTGTTTTCAATTAAAAGTATTTTTGCTTTTACTTTTCAAAAAATTTTACTATTTATCTAAAATTAATCATGGTGAAATTTTGTAGGTATATTCGCTCCAGGTCACTTGCCTTTTGAATATGCGAGAGATAAATCACCAGATGGAGTGCCTTCCTTAGAGCAAATGACTACAACGGCTATTAAAGTATTAAATAACAATAACAACGGTTTTCTTCTAATGGTAATAGGCTAATACATCAAAATACTACTATTAATATAACAAAATATTACTAATATGAATTCACACTCTAATTAGAATATAATTTATTTACTAAGGTTATTTGGAGAAAGTAAAGAGAATACTCCTTCACACATAGATTTGATAAATTCTATCAGTAATGTTTTAATTTAGTAAATATTTTTTTTTTTTAATAAATAATTGCTTTAGGTTGAAGGAGGTATGATTGATCAAGCTCACCACCGTGGCCATGCAAGGATAGCTTTACATGAAACAGTGGCATTGAGTGATGCTATACGTGGTACTATGTCTTTATTGGATGAACTGAAAATACGGGATGAAACTTTAGTTATTGTTACTAGTGATCATACGCATGCATTGACTATCAGTGGATATCCATCTCGAGGTGCTAACATTC
The DNA here is from genome assembly GCA_011037195.1 of Triatoma infestans. Taxonomy (NCBI): domain Eukaryota; kingdom Metazoa; phylum Arthropoda; class Insecta; order Hemiptera; family Reduviidae; genus Triatoma; species Triatoma infestans. The sequence continues at coordinate 11,527 of JAAEAF010010313.1, forward strand.
TTGGTAGGTAATAGACTGGAAATTCAGTTTGACATATAAATATATATAAAATGGGGTTAAAAAGCAGATTAAAACAAATCATGTGTGTCAAATGTCGAAATTGTAGTTTTAGAGGAAATACGAGTTTTGTGGTCTCTTGATTATGAAAAATATTTTTAGAGCTGTTGTGTTGTATGAGTATAAATGAATGAGTAAACAAAATATATTAAACAAACGAAAAATTGTAGAAGAACAATTCTATTATTTAAAAAAAAAAAAATAATTTAATGCACGTTAACATCTATTGTCATTGATGCCCAGGGTCATCTTAGTGCACTGCCGGCCTCCAGACAATGATCTGTCATTAGAGACAATACTATCCATGACTTGTAGAGATGAGATAGTGACTTGTAGAGGCTTCTAGAAACAGAAAAATCTAAGGGCAGCATCGGGTGGGAGAACAAACCGCCACTGAGCTAATTCCTTCCATATATTCCTAATTTAAATTTCATTAACTAATAGTGTCTCCCTTTTAAAAAAGTCAGAACTAAAAAAACAAAAAGACTCTAAATCACGCGGGTGAAAAAAAGTGAATTATTTAAGAATGTCTATGGTTGATATTTTGAGTTAAACTAAGCAAGTTGAAACCTCAATCAAAACAAACCAAAAAAAATAAATAAATAAATAAATTTAATATTGAAAGCTTGATTTGTTAGCTTAAGAGTGAAAAGTTTCTTTATAATATTAAAAGAAACAGATAAAAAAATGCAATGACTGTATTTGTTTCTTTTTTTAGGTGTTGCGGGTAAATCAAAAATTGATGGTGTACCTTTTACAACTCTTAATTATGCTGTGTCAGGACCCAATAATTATCATTATTCTGCAGTAAATGGTAAAGTTGTGAGAGAAGATCCATCTAAGGTAGACACATTAGATTTTGAGTATAGCCAACAAGCTGCAGTATTATCCCATGAAAGCTATCATGGCGGAGGAGAGGTGATTGTTTATGCTACAGGTAAAGATTACTTAGTCTAAAAATTATTTCGTTTTTAGCAAGCATGTTAATGTTTATATATTATATATTTTTTTTAGGTCCAATGGCACATCTCTTCCACACTCTGCACGAACAGAGCTACGTGGCAACAGTCATAGCTTATGCATCAAAAATTGGCTATTACAATTCTGGTACGTTTGCCGCTACATCATACGTCACAGTATTAGTTATATCCCTCATATTGTTATACATCTGTTAATAATTTTTTAAAAGTTTTATTTTAATTCTTTATTTCTTCTTCTTAGTCAAACCGTGGGCTAGAGTTCATCATAGGGAATATCCTCCGAAATTTAAAAAAAAAATAAAAATCAGACATGCAGATATTTTTTCTTAACAATAATAAAATCCTAATTATCATATTCACTGTCATCCAATTATCTTTCTTCTTATTAAGATTGCTGTCTGATCACTTCTCATATTTATTTTGTATATTTAACAAAAAAAGTTGTATTCGCCGAAAAAAATGTCTATTTCCGTCCTTTGAGGAAACTCTTGTATTTCTTCTGACGCAGAATAATAAGAACAAACAAACAAAACACTTCTGTACTTTGCATTAAAATGGATACTAGCATGTAGTACATATAATATGTAAATATAATTAGAGAAAATGTTTACCAAAAAACAATATTATACCTATTTGTAAGTTTTGTAGCAAATTTATGACTTTTCTGTACAAAAAAGTGATTATTTATAACTGTTATTTCCAAAATGTGGAAAGAAAGTGGTTGTGTACTGATTCCTATATTTTATTAAAAGAGCAATTTTATTTTGTTCTGAAAATTAAGGGACACATGTTTACTATTAGGAAGTTTATTAAATATAGATATTTATAAAAAAAATATTGTTAGGTATTTATATAAGTGTTTGTATATAGAAATCGATATACAGTTATTGGAATCTGAAAGGTAATAAATAAGAAGACATAATTTCAAAAGAAGAATCTATCCCTTTATTCCCTCTATTCACTTTTAAATTAATGATTCCCTTACGCTATCCTAACCAGCGGTGTAGGGAGCAGAAATTTGACAAATTATGCCTTCCATTGTCGGGCGTTCCTTTACTGACATCTACTCCTTTGCCCATAATTAGCAGGATGGTGGAATATAGACTCGAAGGACCACCTCAACAAGTGAGGAATTGGATGGAGTGAGCGAAGTAGCCTGTAAAATTGGTGGAAGCCAATTGAAAGATCGAACTAAAAGGATTACATGTAACTAAAATATTTATAGCACTATAAGAGAGCAAAAATGGGCTAAGTGTATGTCCTTTGGTAGGTTCTGTTAGAATAAACTAAAATAGATATTAAATGAGATCAGCAAATGATAAATTTATTCTTCAATAGTTTTAACATTAGAATTGAGAACTAGAACAAAATCAGTCAGGGTCAATCAATAATTGATTTCATAAATGAACTATGACAAGAATTAACTTACCAATTGCATTTTACTTGAATAGAATTAGCTGTAGAAACTCATATAGGTAAACTGCTGCAGTAGAAATGAAGATAAATAATTCAGAGCATTCGCTAGATACAACCAGGCTTAGAGGTTTTACAAATTGCTGACAAATTCCTTTTTACGAAGCATATCGTAGGATGGAAGCATTATTCATACTGGTTGCTGGAAGGCGTACTTCTCTGTTTGCGGGGAATTAAATTTGGAGCATAAGAGAGTAAACAATAGAAAAACTTCAAGAATCCAGAAGACGGTACGCACACAAATGCAAAGTTTTAAGAAGAAAAAAAATGTAATTTTATAAACAAAACAAAAAAAATCAAAAAATTTTAAACCTCAATCCTGATCGCAAATTTTTCGGATTAAATCAACCCCCGAATATGGATTGTATAGTTCGTAAGTTTGCAGGGTTTGCTGAACCCCACAGTTCTAGTCCATAAGTCCACATAAGTTTGAGAATCGTAATATATACAAGTCTTTTTATTCTGAATTACAGAAGTCTGTAAACAAGTTTAGTACATTTAGTCACTGCTTGTCTTTTAAGTCTTCTGTGTGGGTTCCACCTGAGTCGTTTGTCTATGAAGAGCCCAAAGTAGCGCCCCAGGTCTGTAAAAGGAAGAGGACTGTTATTGAAGAAGGTACGGAGGACAGAAGCTCCGCCGGCGTGGCATTTTTGGGTGTTTATTTTAATTTTCCACTTTTTTGCCCATAGTTCTATAATTTGTAAGTGGGTCTGTAACTTGTGTGAAGCTGATGTGGCTGTGTCATCTGCAATGTACAAAGTAGTGTCGATGGATATGTAGGTATGTCCGTTGTTATTACTGCGTATAGGACGGAGGCCAAGTATACTCCCATGCGATACCCCGGCCCCTACTGACGAGAAAGAAGAGATCACTCTGCGAGTACTAACCTGAAAGAATCTTTCTGAGAGGTATGAAGGTAAAATGCGAAAGTAGGTAAATAGGAGGCACTTTTTTAATGTGTACAGCAATCCAGAATGCCAAACACGATCGAAAGCCTTGGTAATATATAAAATGACCCCGTGCAATACTGCTTCCTCTCCAATGCAGAAGCAATCCACGCGGTGACATTGTTTATTATGCTGCGGTTACTTCGGAAGCCAAATTGATGGAGCGGTAAACGCCAAGCTCCGCAAATATAGGATTGATTCATTTCAATAAAAGTTATAAGAAAATTTTTCCTATCTTTGGTAGAAGCTTATCGGTACGAGGAAGGAAGATGTGCAGGTTTACTAGATTTCGGGATCATCCGTATTACTGAATACTTAGTCCACGATAGTTTTTTTTAGAAGATGGCGAAGAATTTCAGAAGTTTTGAGATCGTAATCAAGGGATTTTCTAGTGGATAGGAACTTGACGATGTGTTTAATGCCATGGTGGGGTTAATTCTTTTGGTGGTAGTGAGTTAGGAAGAGGTGTATCCAATTCGGTTTCTATGTTCGTCGTGTGTAAGTCGTCGGACATGTCAGGGTGAGATGTGAAGACATTGGTTACGAGTTAAGCAGAGTGTGACTTTTACCTCGTCTGATTTCGCCCAAGTTCCGTCAGCTTGTCTAAGAGCAGAAAAGATTTATTTATAGGCTAGTAGTCGGCGTGTAGCTGTGCAGAGAGTTTTACGATTAGTAGGCAGGTTTAGTCGTATATCTTTGCGTTCGCTGTTTTTGTAAGTCTCGTTTTAACTGTCTTACGAGTCTATTGTAAGGTATTTTTGTCGCTAAGGTAACGTGCTCGTTCCTAGATCGTTCGGGCTTAACTCTTTTCTCCGATCAATTGCGATTTCGAAAAGGTAAATTATATTGTCTATAATAGATCCTTCGATGTGAATGAGTGGTTGATTCCCAGATAGAGGTCTGCATAGCTTTAGTTAGAGTATGTTCTGCTTCATCTATTTCGGCAGGCATTTTTGAAAGAAAGCATGGAAATCTTAAGATGAGAAAGCTTTATTAAGAGGGCGGTACACTGCTGCCACATTCGAAGAGAATGGATAGCAGGCCAATGTAATAGCTATAGACTGAAGAGCATCTGATTGTTGTATTAAGAGCTGACAGTGAATTAGGGTGGAGCGTATCAAAATGGTTGCGCCACCATGGATAATATCGTCGGGCGTCTGTTCTGTAAGTAGTATAGTCAATTATGTACGATCGTCCAGTAAAGTGTGTCTTTGTTATTATTGGCTACCTAATATGTTTGTTATGTAAGAAAATGTCTAATTCATCTCCCATCAGAATTCAGTCCCTTTGCGTTGCAGAGAAGAACTGCAAGTGAATGCTGAGAATTATTCATTGAAGGAGTGTTCATTAGGTATTTTAGGAATGGGATCTATTACAAGTGTGATAAGAAGACGGATGAGTGATTTGAATTCAGAGATGAAAGAAGTTAGTACTGTAATCATGTCAGTAGAGATGGATAGAAAGTTAGTTGGTGGCCCCGAGATTCCAGCGGAAGTAGGCCAGGGACTGGTTGATGGCTGAAATGATTTCTGTTATGGAGCTCCTTTCTGTGGCAGTGGAAGAAAGTCTGTTGGCTTGAGAAAAGGCATTGTTCCTTGTCGAGGATGCACTTGCATACTGCAGCCATTTTGAGCATTGTTTTTCTCCATAGGCTTTACACTTCTTTATGAGTTATGCAGCCCTTTGGCATCCCGAATGTCCCGTGGCTTATTTCTTCTGTTTTGTGGGGTTCTTCTATCTTGACTCTGGTGTAAACAACTGACTTGATTTTGAATATGTTTTTGTTATTTTCTTGTGGTTCAAGATCGACGAAGGAAAGTGGTACCTTTGTGACAGGATGTTTCACATTCGTGACATTTCTTACTTTGTGGCGTATTGTTTCCAAATCTTCTTTTATTGCCTTCTTGGGTATGGTTTTTGACGTAAGTTTGTCAAGACTATTCTGAATGCTTTATTTGTTTTTAGCTGATAGGTGTGATATTGAGCTTGATTCTCTTGTCAATATTTAATGGATGCTCTAAATTCGTCAATTGTCTTAGTAGAGAGCATTACACTATTTATTCCAATCAAATGATGACGGTCCAAGAAGCTATGTCAACGCTTTGCAAAACTGTAGACAGTCGCTTACATTGTACATGTAAATGGGGGGGAAATTTTGGTAATTTTCTTTCGCTGACATAAGTGTTTTCTCTTAAAATTTCCTTCATCTTCATTCACACTTAATGGTGCGAAAGCATTTGTCGTGCAGAAATCTGGTACAATATTAGTCAATGATCTCAAACTGGATAGTCTCACTACGGAATGACTACTCAGAGGTCTCATATAGGGATTTGAAGTGACTGTGTACGCGTCAAAGCATTATGTTTTGAATCTGTAGATTTGTTACTTTTATTTTTTGTTAATAGTTCTGCATTATCAGCGTTCGATCGTTTGCCAGCTTTATATGATGAATTTAGAGTAATAATACCACAATTATTGTCATTATTAAACATATTGGCACTACTTGAACCAGTGATTCCATGCCTGGTTGATCACACTACGCTCGGCAAACCTCGTGGTCAATATGAAACTAATTAACAAATTAGATTTATTTTAAAACAAATAATTTAAATAACCTAAAAAATTAAGTCTTTTAAAGAACAAAAGTACTTACCATATTGTCTTTCAGTCAATTTTTCAGTGTTCAATAAGAAGACAATAACAAATTTAAAGAAAAAATCAACACTTTAACAATAAAGCACTCACTTTGTTCGATTAAAAATTTAATAATTGTTGAAACAAAAATCACATACAATACGATGGCGAACCAGCTGATCACACCCGAATACAATTATTAAATTTAATATTAATTTCTATTTTACAATATGATATCATATGATTTCGATTTACTTTTGTTTTTGTTTTTTTTTACTGAACTAAACGATTTTTTTTATTCATCATAAAAATGAATTACATGAAATCGCAGAAATGTGGAAGAACGAAGAGGTTGCAATAAATTATTAGAACATGAAGTATTAAAGAAGGAAATTTCATTTCATTTAATTATTATATTTGGAACAACGCTTTTCTTTCTTTAATATTTCCTTTTATAGTAAATAATTTATTGCAACTTTTTATTCTTTCACATTTGATTTCATGTAATTCATATTTTGATTTTTAGGATGACAAGAAATCGTTTAGTTCAGTAAAAAAACAAAAACAAAAAACAAACAAACAAAAGTAAATCAAAAACCATATGATATCATATTGTAAAATAGAAATTTAATAATTATATCTGTGGGTTGCTCAAGTAAACTTAATCCGAGTTTTTTCATCAGTTTAAAAATTTTACATTATTAAGAAACTTCATTACAATTATGTGAAGTTTTTACACTATCTACGAATTATATTCAAATGTTTGAAATTGCTTATTTATTAGTATTTGTGAAAGTTTGTTTATTTTATTGCAAGTAAATACTAATTTGTTGCGATATTTATTCTAATAGCATATACATGCACCTATAACGTACTCTGTAATTCTCAATGAACTTTGGAAATAGTGGAATGTTTAAGTTGCTATTGTTTTGATAGACTTCGAACTCCATGAAAACAATACAAATGATTAGTTTTTTTATCAGTCACACAGTCGTAAATAAATACATCTATAATACATCTTGCAGGTTTTTTTATAACATCAATGCCAGGGATGAAAATATTATCATAATTTACTTTTAAAGTACTTATTTCATTATGTCATGAAATCATAATGAAACAGATGTATTTTATCAAATTTTCTTTTTTTTTTTATGGAGAACTTTCTAAGAAATAGGATCCTGAGATAATATGTTTTAATATATATAAAATAAAACAAATGTTTTATTAATCTCACAATCATATGTTTATAATATTAAATATATTTGCAAAGAAAGAGACTAGTGGAATTGCCGATAGATTGCAGCAATAAAAAGCTCCTTATATGTTGCCAATCCCAGATTTCTTTGGCATGTCTCCACGAATACTTTTGTTAGTCGTTGCACAAGCCGCCCTTTCATTATCAATTAAGACAATTTCTGCAAAAGATTTATCTAGTAAGTAATCCAACTTTTGGACTTGTAATAATAATAATTTATGAAGGGAAAGGATTAGCTTAGAAGTAGCGCGCTGGACTAGCAACGCTGAGATCCCGGGTTCGGGTCCAGCCGTGCTACGCTTAGATTTTCTCTTCCTAGAAGCCTCTGCAGCTCACACTCCGGTGATGGATAGTTTGTCTGTAACGAGAACACTGTCCTAAAACTGGCAGTGCACTGAGAAGGCTCCGGGTGTGTCTTTGATGTTGACGTTCCTTAAATTTCAAAAAAAAAAATAATAATATAATAATTCATGCATACAAAGGATAAAAAAAAGTTTTAAAACATATATTTAGATATATAAATATTTCAAATAAATAATATAAATCAGATACTACCAAGTAGGTACTAAGTATTATCAACATAGGAATTCTTTCTTTTATACTGGGCTACCCATCGTTTACTGGTGTCGTTAACAGCATGACTACTGCACTCTCTGTATGTAAGTTGCTCTATCTTCTGGCAAAATTTGGTCTGTCACTATATATCCTTTGAGGAGTTGTTGGAGTGGAAAAGTCGTTGCTCCCCGAAACGCTCCTAAAATAAATTACTCTGCCCCGCCAAAAAAATTACAAATAAAAATGAACGGTTTCATTATGTATCGTTTTCTTCCTTATACCGCTTAGCAATGTGAGGTCCATCTCATGAGCTTTAACCATTTTTCTATGTTCTAGCTCTCTTGTTCCTTTCTATTCCAGGTTCTTTTTTTCCCAAGACATCCTTTACTCCTCTTCTCAAGTTTTCCTTGAGTCTTCTTCCCTCCTCAAGTCTTCCGCGAGGCCTTTTGCCTTCACACCTTGCTTCATAAGCGAAACATGCGGTTCTGTCTATCTCCATTCCACCTGAGCCTGCCTTCTTCGACACCTCATCTGCTGGCCTTATATTCAACTTACTTCGTATTACGTTGTTTCTAATGTGGTCTCGTTGGGGGTGGGGGGGGTGGAGGCGCTAGATGGTAATAAATAGTTTTAAAATTATTTATGTTTGGATATATTTAAAATAGAATATACTTTAAATTAATTATGTATTGTTAGAAAACTAATTTCAAAGGGAAGGGATTAGCTCAGTGGTAGCGCGCTGGTCTAGCAACGTGGAGGTCCCGGGTTCGAGTCCAGCTGCTGATCTTAGATTTTTTTCTTCCTAGAAGCCTCTACAGTTCACTGTCCGGTGATAGACAGTGTTGCCTGTAACGAGAGAACACTATCCGGAGGCCAGTAGTGCGCTGAGAAGGCTCCGATCTTTCGGCTAGCTATATGAGCCCAGAAGGGCTTTGGATAGCGGAGGGCTTGGTCCCTCCCGGCAGACCATACAAGAAAAAAATCTAAATTCAAAGAAAATCGTTGGTACTGCTTTCGAGAAAATTCGAAAACTGGAAGTAAAAATCTGGTGTAACTAGTAATTTTTAATAGCAAATAGTAATGTTAATTTTTTTTTGTTTATGTTTACTTTGCTGTCAAAAATGTTGTAAGTTTCAAAGTTCCACATCTTGGAAGACTATCTATTCTGTTTCCACATCTTGGAAGACTATCTATATAATAAAGCGTTGATAAAGACAGGAAATCCTGTGAAAACGTTGGCTTAATTAAATCTTTCTTGACCGATCCTCACCAAATTTCTTTATAATATAATATACCTCAATGGTCAACAAATACTTTTATGTTCTTATTGATATTTAATGGATGATAGAATCACAAAGAAGAAGAAATAAAGAAAATATTTCGTACCATATTCGAGAAAAATCAAGAAAGTCGCAATTCTATTTAAATAATTTAAAGTCGCCTTCTTATCAAATCCTATAGTAGTCCTAACAAGTTCCTGAAGGAGGCCAGGGCTCGAACTGGGCTGTAGCGCCGGATATGTACGTATGTATGTATGTATAGTAGTCCTAAGTGCAAAATTAATTTTAACCTTTCTGCGATTTTTCAAAGCTGAGATATATATATATATAAAGATAGACTATTCGCACATTGATTTCATTAAGGAATGAATTTCATTAAGTAAACAGTTCCCATCTATGTTTCATTGTTTGCAGGCAAAGAATACTGGTTGAAAGCTGGTCGTCAAGAATTAGAGAAAAGTTTGGAAAGAGTGGTTAACTCAGGGGTAGCAATAAATGTTATTTTATTTGTTGGCGACGGTATGGGACCAAACACGGTTACTGCTTCAAGAATATACAAAGTCGGTGAAACTGGTCACCTATCTTTTGAAGAATTCCCTTATATAGGTCTACTAAAGGTAAGAACTTTATGAAATTATGAATTACAAAGCATATAAGTTATGTAAATCGCATATAAATTAATTAGAAATCTCCTTTTACAGACCTATATTGTTGATAAACAAGTACCTGATTCAGCTGCCACTGCTACTTCACTGTTTTGCGGAGTTAAAAATAATTATCAGACAACTGGTGTTGATGCATCCGTCAGTTTTGGTGATTGTCCTGCTAGTCTTAAAAAAGAGGCCAGATTGAATTGTGTTGTCAGTTGGGCACAAGAGGCCGGTAAAGCAACTGGTGAGTTTGAAAAAAAAAGAAAAAGATTTCTTTGTTGATCATTACAATTTATTTACAACTGAAGAATTTTTATTTTTTAGGATTCGTCACCACAACTCGGGTCACTCATGCAACACCCAGCGCGCTTTACGCTCATACAGCATCAAGAAAATGGGAATGTGAATCTGCTATGCCGGAAAATGCAACTGCATGTAAGGATATAGCCAGACAATTGATTGAAGATCTTCCAGGTAGAAATTTAAACGTACGTATTGATCGTATTTTATCTATTAATTGCGTCAGGTGAAATAAGTGTGTTCAATTATTACTATGTAATGTTCTTTATCCAATACTTTGTAATAATCTATCTTTCCTCAAATAAATTCTCAAATAATTTATGCTTCTGATTGCCTCGTTAATATCTTTAAGATTGAAAAACAGTTCTACGCTTGTTACACTATGTTATGTTAAGTAATTTATTTTATTTTAAATGCAATTTTCTCAGCCAATCTTTTATTTTTGACATTAGGTAATTATGGGCGGCGGGATGGAATCGTTACGTGCTGAAGGTTTCTCTACTCCATCTGATCCTAAGTCATGTTTACGAAAAGATGGACGTGACTTAATTAAAGCCTGGATAAAAGATAAAAAGAAAAGGAGAGGTTCAAACAAATTTGCTACTCCTACGAACACTCGCCAGTTGACACAGGTTGATACCAAGTCCACTCAATATTTACTCGGTTTGTAGAAAACATTTACTTAGTTTTAAATTAACATCTTAAAATTATCTCACCGGTTTTTTTTTTTTTTTTAATGAAAACAAATAAAACTATTTAAAGTAAAAAAAAAGAAGGTGTTTAACCTTTTATATTTTTTTTTCTGACTGCCTTGTAAGATTAAATATTGCATTATGTCAATATTTCGAAATTGAGTTACCCTTTTGACAGTGAAAAGACAGCTTTTGAAATCCCCCGCACCCTAAAAAAAAATCGAAGTCCTAAAAAATTGGTCTGTATGTGTTTTCTTTAAATAAGAATAAAAATGCATTTTTTTGTAAATAAAAATTTTTTTATTATTAATTTTCTGTCCTATATTATATTTTTACTCACAATGTACTAAAGTAGAAAGATGTATTACAACTGGGTTTTCGATTTAAAAACAAAAATCTGAAATTATATCTGGCAACAAGAATCATGATAAGACTTTTCATATTTTAAATATTTTTTTAGTATAGGTGTTAGAATCGTATATATCATATAACCTAGGCAGGAGGAACAAAGTGGTGGGTGCCGGGACACGTTGGCATTGAGGGGAATGAGATGGCCGATGTCCTGGCCAAGATAGGCGCTACGACCCCGCTTCTAGGGCCGGAACCTTTTTGAGGGGGTTAGCGACCAGTTTCTGTTAGAGGAACTTAGGAAGGAAGAGGAGACGAGGAGATTTCAACTCTGGTACTCCCTCCCCGGTTTGCGGCAGGCCAAGATCTGCTTGGGAAATTATAACCAACGGAGATCGGAGGCCTGCATTGGTTTGAGCAAGAACAAGCTCCGCGTTCTTGCGGGCTTCCTCACGGGGCATTGCCGACTTAGAGGACACCTGGTGAAGCTAGGTTTGGAAAGGGACAACTCATGCAGATTCTGTGGGGAGCTGGAGGAAACTCCATTACATCTCCTTACAGACTGCAAGGCCGCCACTCGGAGAAGATTCAAGAACCTGGGGTAGCTACCAGGTGGAGGAGGGGGATATACCCTCTCAAGAGCCTGTCAGAGTATTGGGATTCCTCAGGGATCTCAACCTGATGGAGGTTTTGTAGAACGGATGTTCAGCTGGGATATCTACTCGGGTGCTGTGGGCAAGCCTGTGGCACCCAGGGGGCATAGCACAATAGATCGGAAAGTCGCAGCGCATTGGCCCCCTTTCAAAAAAAAAAAAAAAATCGTATATATCATACAAAAAAAATTTATTTGAACCGCTCACATTTGAGCAGTTATGAAGCCGTTTCCTCTTCCTCCTGACATAGTCTACAAAAAGGTTCCAAGTTAATTATCTCCACCTTGTGTAGGTTCCTTCCTAAGCAAAGGGTCTTTTTAGTTCTATTCTTATACAGCTTCGACATCATCATCTTGCTGAGTTTGGCCGTTGGGCCTAGTTTCCAGGTTAAGTCGTGCTTTCTTCTGAGCCACTCCTTAAGAGATACATGTATTGTCCCTTTGTTATTCCAAGGGCAGGGTTTGGACCACAGAACAGAGCATTTAGTTCTCTCCTGGCCAATTAGTCTCCTGGTTCATTCACATCTATTCCCCAGTGATCCGGGATCCAAGTTGCGTCAGCTATTCTTTACAGTCTCTTACTAGTGATGAGGTGGTTCTGAAGGCAACAAGAGCTTCAGAGCAGCCTGGCTGTCCGAGAATATGAGAATCTCCTTATTTTTAAGGGCCAATCTCAGGTTTTCCTCAGCACAGAACTTAAGTGCAAAAATTTCGGCCTGGTATACCATGGAGTAGTTGCCACTTTATGAGTACCTCCGGTTTCACTCCGTATATACCTGCCCCATATCACATGCTATCCTGAAGCCATCCATAAACCACCAGCTGGATTTCAGTCAGACCGCGCCTATTCAGACCGCGCCTATCCAGCTTTTGGTCCATTCCACCCTTGATTTTAGTCTCACATGGAATGATATGTCAAAGCTATTTGATAGCTTTGATAACAGATACTGTTCCCAATCATGTTGATCACAGGTCCCTGGATCGAACTTATGTATGTTGTCCATGTGTCTAGCAAAGAAACTAGTGCGCTTCCAATGTCCACTGTTCATTAGTCTGTGTGAACTGCCCTTGTCTCTGCTTGTATCAGAAGTTTTAGTGGAGGCAGCCCCAGCAATACTTCCAGCTATAGTCGGAGCGCTCCAAAAGGCCTCCGAAATAAGTAGGCAAGGTAGCCTCTGCACTCCAACCAGAGTTTTCTTAGCTGTCCGTTGTTCACTTTTAGGCCACGACATCACCGGGCCGAAGTTAATTGGGGATGTAACTGTACGAGTATATAGCCATTGGTCATTTTGGGACTAAGACACAAGTTTTCCCGCAGAGATGCAATTTTCCTTTCTGTGTACCCCACTAGATGTGCATTCCAAGTGAGTCTAGAAGCTTCTGCGATCATACAACACGGAGACACAACCATGCACACAGATCAGACTTACTAAAAGAGTTTCACCTAAGAAGGTGCTCTATTCATGGCAGATGATATACCTGTCATACCGGAACCACTCCTAGGTACTTAAACTCACTAAAGACATTTAGAGTTTTACCAAAAAATTTCAGTGTTGCATATCATATATTTCTTTGTCTCTCTCTGTGTGTGCTTGCAGTGTTAACATCTTGTCTCCCTTTAAACTACTTTTTAATCAGTTTCTAATGTAGTTTATTAGTTGAATTAATATTCATTTTGTAGTGCAAATTTTCCTTTATACCTCATCAGCATCAATTCAAATTTTTAGTGTCAGCTGTGCCAGAAAATTGAAGGAAAATAACTTCTTACATTTAGAGGTGAAATTTTGTTATAGTTTAGTAAAGAACATCTAAAAATGCTGTTTGGACTTTGGTCTCACTTCTCTACTCTATGTAGTATTTTCACATTATATGTAACTCTTTTTATAAAATTACAAGAGATGGCCAAGTGTGCACTATGTAAGGTAATTCTCGCTCGTAGCTCAAATAATGGTAATTTTAGTAAGTGCAAACTTTTATTTCATATTGAGTGTGTTCACCTCACCCTCAATGATTTGAATACTTAAAGGAGTTAAATAAGCAGTGGTATTGCTCTGCATGTGAAAAGGAGCTGAGATCTGGAAATGAAATGTCGCCGACTGTTCCCTCCTTTTTGCTGACCACTTCCAATACATACATTAATCGATACATACAATACATCCAATTAATACAGCATCGCTTAATAAATTTATGGAGGAGCAGAAATTGCAGTTTTTAGATGTGATCAAATCAGTAGAAGAATGTCATAGCTGGATTAAAGATAATGCAACTGCTATCAATAACATGCAAACTAAAGTTGATCTACTTGTGAATCAAGTAGACTTATTTTCTCAGGAAAAAAAAGTTTTGGAAGAAAAAGTGGCTAGTCTGCAACTAACTGTTGAGCAGTTAGTAAAACTGTGGAAACAAATAATGTTCCAGTACAACCTGGTGAAAACACTCAGGATCATTTAAATAAAATTGATCTTGTTTTAGATGTAGACGTGTCGGATGTGGATATAATTTTCAGGACTAGACCGGATCCTAGTACTCTGGACCCCCCCCCCTCGACCGCCACCAATCATTGCAACCTTCCTCAAACAGAGTACGAGAGATGCATTAGTATTTAAGAAAAAAGTTAAACGTGATCTCTCAACTACTCACATTGGGTAGACAACTCAAGAAAGTTTCCCAATTTATATGAAATTCTCCTGACGTCCTACTTCAAAAAGTTATATGGCATGACCAGAGCTGCTAAACGTTCGGGCACAGTTATGTATGTTTGGGTAAAGGGTGGTAGAGTTCTTGTGAGGAAGAATGATGGCTGCCCTGCGGTTTCTATAAACAGACCCGAGTACATCCCGAACAATGATGCATTTCATCTGTTCTAAGGCTGGGTTTCAGACGTCTGCTTGTCTCTTGTGTATTTACATATTCATACTGTATTTTTAAAAAAATATTGCTGCCATGCACATTCTTTGGTAATTTCACTTTTTCTATTTTCCTTTTTGCTCTTAATTGTATATATGTCATATTTCTATTTATTTTTTCTCATTTTTGTTACATTTCTTTTACAATTTTCATTAACATCACTATCATTATTACTATGTGTAGGATATTATTAATCATTAGATTTACTGTATCTACTATATTTAATTTGTTCTTTTCATATTATTTTTTATACGTTTTGCATTATTATATTCCTCTACATTTTTACATTCATGGTTTTTACAACTTCTCTTTAATATATTTCTCATTAAGTTCATCTTGATTAAAATTTACATGTACATATGTTTCTTGTTTACTGATTATCATTTATTTGTATTTATTTATTTACTTTTTAATTTATTTTCTAGACTTTTTTTTGTGGGATGGTGTTTTTTTTTTGTGTTTTGGTTGTGATGGTGTTAATGTTCATGAATATGTTTTTTACAAATGATCATGACAAGTAATCTATCTATCTGTCATGTTGCCTGTCAGTCATTTCTTGCCCACTTTGACGAATTTCGGGATTGTCGCATTTTTCTAAAAGGCAACTCCAATAATTTTCTTTGAATACCCGCATAAAATTTTACAATATTAATTATGGCGAAATTTTGTAGGTATATTCGCTCCAGGTCACTTGCCTTTTGATCATGCAAGAGATAAATCACCAGATGGGGTGCCTTCCTTAAAACTAATGGTTACAACAGCTATTAAAGTATTACATAACAATGACAAAGGTTTCTTTCTTATGGTAATAGACTAATTCATCAAAATACTACTATTAATATAATAAAATATTAATAATATGAATTTACATTCTAATTAGAATATAATTTATCTACTAAGGTTATTTGGAGAAAGTAAAGAATACTATTACACTGGGATTTGAGAAATTTTATCAGTAATGTTTTAGTTTAGTTAAATATGTTTTATAAATTGTTTTAGGTTGAAGCAGGTAAGATTGATCTTGCTCACCATGCAGGCCATGCTAGGATAGCTTTGCATGAAACAGTGGCATTGAGTAAAGCTGTACATGCTACTATGTCTTTATTGGATGAACTGAATATAAGGGATGAGACTTTAGTTATTGTCACCAGTGATCATATGCATGCATTGTCAATCAGTGGATATCCGTCTAGAGGTGCTAACATTCTTGGTAAGTAACGAAAGTGTAAACGTCCACATTCATTGATTCTTATTCCAAGTTATGTATGTTTTCTGAAAAGTTAATTCAATTAAGTAAATAGAACACTAAGATATTCCATTTATACTGAAGTTAAATCAATCCTAACAGAACAAGGTAGAAGATAGTAATAAATAAAGCAATTCCAGCTTAACATTCTTGACATTTTTATTGAATCTAATACAAATCAATAAATATCAGAGAAAACAACAAAAAAGTAAAAAAAATAATGTTCTTAATAAAAAAAAATTGATAAAGTATAACAAATGGAGAATATCTTTCACCATGGTAAAGTTCATAATAGTGATATACAAATCTCCTTTTTGTCCATGTTATTTGCAAGAGATGTTTTAACAAGAAAGGTTGCAGAAAATAAATAAATCGACTATAAATGAATCCGTTTGTATATTTTCACAATCTTACAAAACTCATGTATTTAACAATATGATGCACCAGAAAAATAAAATCAATTTTGTTACACATCAGATAATAAACATTGCCCACACATGTAAGCAGCTTATATTAAATCTTAAAATCGTAGGCAAATCAATTCGTTTAATACTAGAAAACATTTGTATATCATCAGAGACCAGAAATGAGAAATCAAAATCAATCTGAGAAGATAAAAAAATCCTTTAATAAGCAGGAGTGATAATTACTTTTGGGGAGGGGGGGATTTTTGCATTTTTCTGAAATATCACATCTAGTAGTAAGTATAAGTACTTTTATTTAACTTTAGGATAGCTGATTTTAGGGAGTTCTAGAGTTATTCTTTCCTCTAATGCTTATTTTGGGTGTACCTCGGTTGTAAGTTTCAGAATTTTGTTTACCATTTATTAAATACTCAGATAATTCCGAATTTGGGAAAAAAATCTTCCAGAAATTTGAGACTTGATTCTGATCACATGTATAGTTAATCATGATCCTTAGTACTTTATTCTATATCCTTTTCAGCTATACATAAGTCCAACGAATTGTTTCATCATCTGTATTATACAGTAATAATATTAGTAAATCTGCAGGATAGTTGCTAGTTTAAGTTTTAGACCAAACGGGAAGTGTTAGTGTAAATTACCATTGACGTTTACTTTTGCAATAAGGTCGAAAGTCGTTTCAAAACAAAACCATTGAGGTGAACTAAACGTGAGGATCCTAGTGTTTGGCACTAGAACATAGAAACCTAAAAGACAATTGTGATATGATTAACAATTGTTATTTTCATGAACGGTTTGATATTTTTATATTTATTTTATTGCCCGTAAAAAAGCTACATCCTTATTGGCAGGGTCAAGTTAGAGTATAATTTGAATTCACAAGACAAAAATTTAATTTTAAAATATTCATATATCTCATACAACAGGTGAGATAATAACAGTTTTTTAACATTAGTTTTGAAACACTTCAAAGTATAAAGTGTCTCTCTTTTTAAATTCTCTGGTAAATAATTGTAAAGAGAGATTGACAAACTATGGAAGCTGGTACGAACTTTTGTCAACCTATTTCTATTCTGGAGAAGATTATTGCGTTTTCTGGTGAAATGATCATGAACCTGCGAGAAACATAGAAATTGGCCTTCTTTGCACTTTATGTAGACGAAGATTGAGAAATAAATATGGCTGGTAGTGTCATTATGTTCAAGTTCTTAAACAAAGAACGACAAGATACTTTCGAGTCTAAACCCGAAGAGATTCTAACTGCCTTCTTTTGTAACCTAAATATTTTTTTTTCATTCGGCAACATTACCCCAAATTATAGTACCATAGCACAAATGGATATGAACATACGCAAAATATGCCAATTTTAAAGCTTCCAAGTCAAACGACATTCTTAATTTTCTCAAAACATAGATTCCACGAGACACTTTACCCATGACGTTATTAACTTGATCTGTTCAGTTCAATTTTGAATCTATGAAAATGCCTAAGAAATTGACAGCTTTTTCAGTCCCAACATAATTTCCTAATTTAATAGTAATCTCTTTTATTTTGTCCTGGTTTAAACTTAGCTTATTAGCAGCAAACCAATCGAATATAGATTTAATGCTGTCATTAATGGATGTGTTATCTGCTTTTCTAACTTGTACCGCAAGATCATCGGCATATAAATATGGCCTAATTATATCATTGTTTTCAAAAATTGCCGGTAGATCATTAATGTAAACCAAGAATAATAGAGGTCCCATAATAGACCCTTGGGGCACACCATACTTGAGCTGCAGTAGAGAAGAGCACTTACCGCCTTTATACACCTGCCAATCTATTTGAGAGATAGGTAGAGATAAATTTGACTGCCAAATCATTAAACCCATACCACTTTAATTTTCCTAATAAAATGTCATGAGAAACGGTATCAAAGGCCTCTTGGATAAATCAAACAACTTGATCAGCGAATCCGCGTTTTCCAAGTTGCTCCATTTCACAAAATCTATAAGGGCATTAATGGTTTGAATTGTTAAATTAATAAAGTTGAAACTCTAGTCAAAAGAAACGTAAAAAAAAAAAATAACTTCAATATTCAAAGCTCGATTTGTAGCCTTAAGATAGAAAAGTTTCGATGTATAATAAATATATTAGAAGAAAAAGATAAAATAGACAACAAACAATTTTTCGCAGTTTTCTACAACCTTTTAAAACTTATGCATAAATTGGCTCTTGGAATACTCTATAAATACTCTACAAAAATATGTTTATACTAACTAATTAACTGTATGTATTTTCTTTTTTTTTAGGTATTGCGGGTAACTCAAAAATTGATGAAGTACCTTATACAACTCTTACTTATGCTGTATCAGGGCCGGCTAATTATCATTATTCTATATTAAATGGTAAAGTTGTGAGAGCAGATCCATCTAAGGTAGACACATTAGATTATGAGTATAGCCAACAAGCTGCAATATTATCCAAGGAAGGCAATCATGGCGGAGGAGAGGTGATAGTTTATGCTACAGGTAAATAAAGATTACTTACTCTAAAAACTGTTTTTTTTTTGCAGCACATTCTAATGTTTCTTTTTATTATTATTTTTTCAGGTCCAATGGCACATCTCTTCCACACTGTGCACGAACAGAGCTACGTGGCAACAGTCATAGCTTATGCATCAAAAATTGGCTATTACAATTCTGCTATGTTTGTTACCACATCATCAATTACAATATTAGTCATACCCTTCATATTATTATATATCTGTTAATAATTTGTTAAAAGTTTTCTTTTAATTCTCTATTTCTTCTTCTTAGTCACACCATGGGCTAGGAAGTTGATCATGGGGACGTACCCTTCGAAATTCTAGTAAAAATTAAAATCGACATTTAGATATTTTTTTTTTTCCAACAATAATAAAATCCTAATTATTCATTGACATCCAATTATCTTCCTTGTTAGAAAGAGCTTACCACGAAGAATTCCTGTCTGTGCAATTCTCTTATTTATTTTGTAGGTACATTAAAATAAAAAATTGTATTCGCAGAAAAAAAAAGTCAATATCCGTCCTTGAGGAAACATCTGGTATTTCTTCTGCCTCAGAATAATAAGGAAAAACTAAAAAAAAAATTTTGCACTTTCCATTAAAGTGGATATAAATATGCAGCACATATATGTAAATATAATTAGAGAAAATGTTTATCAAAAAACAATATTATAACTATTTGTATGTCATTATTCAACGAAAAGTGATTATTTATGTTCAGCATCCAAAATAGGAAAGAAAGTGGTTGGTTATGTACTGATTCCTAACATTTTACTAAAAGAGAATAATTTTATTTTGTTCAAAAGACTAAGGGACACATGTTACTATTTACAAATTTACTAAATATAATGGACACCACCATCCAACTGGCTTTATTGAACATTCAAAGAAATTTTGTTATTATTGTAATTAATTATATGTTGTTGAAATTTTTGTTGTTTTTTTTTTTTCCAATTAAAAAGTTGCTTAAAGTTAAAATAAAATAATCATTTGATTAAGGTATTTATTTTATCAGAGACATTTTCCGTGGTAGCCTGCTTCATTTTGTGGTCATCGACCGGTTTCGGGCGTTCGCCCATCTTCAGGATGCGTTTTTCAGACAGTGTGCCAACACAGACTCGTACAGAGATTTAGTTTCACACTAACTGAGGTGTATGTTTAAAATACTAAACTCTTAAACTAGGTAAAGGGATGTGGCCAGATGGGTGGGAAAACACGTGTTTGAAAAAACACGTGAAAAAAAAAAAAAGTGCGTATTTGGATGATGTATGTGAGTGATGATGTGACATGGTTTGTGGGATGCATAATAAAAAACTTAATTATATAAGAAAACATAATTAGGTATACATGCTTGCGAGCATGTGAGGGTTGCGTGAAAAAGAGAAAGAATGACTGGAATTTCTTAATTCTTTGGAACTGGAAAACTTAACTTAATTATATAAAAAATCGTTCAGTTTTAAACGAATGAATGAATTTTAAAATGTTAGTTTAATCGTTGTTTAATTTTATTTAGATTTATTTTGTGTATCTTATTTTTTATTTTTTGTATATTCTTAATATTTTGGTTAGTTAATTGTAAAGTAAGTCTCCCTCCAACAACAGAGTTTAAACATTAGACCCCCGCGTCCACTGTAAGAAAAGAATTTGCCCTTTAACAACCCAAACACGTGTTTTCCCACCCATCTGGCCACATCCCTTTACCTAGTTTAAGAGTTTAGTATTTTAAACATACACCTCAGTTAGTGTGAAACTAAGTCTCTGTACAAGTCTGTGTTGGCACACTGTCTGAAAAGCGGATCCTGAAGATGGGCGAACGCCCGAAACCGTCGATGACCACAAAATGAAGCAGGCTTCCACGGAAAATGTCTCTGATTCTTTCCAGCTCTGCGGAACCAACCACCACAACAAATCATTTATT
>JAAEAF010010314.1:0-26995 GCA_011037195.1 Triatoma infestans
GCACCAACAAGAGACTTTAAGGGCACATTATATAATCTAGTTTAAAGAAAATCATTAGAGCCGTTTTAAAGAAAATACCAGAAAACTGTAAAATACATTGCAGTAAAAATGTACTTCAGGTCATCCCATTTTTTTTTTTAAACTCGGAATATCAACAACACATTTAATTCTAATTAATATTATTTAGATGATAGAATTATTGTATAGCCAACTGAGATAGCACTTTACGAGAAAAATTTCAATCCACAAGCCCCTCTAATGGATTTTAGAGAAATAAACTAGAATATATGCTGAACACTGTATAGTGGAAGAATACACAAACTGCAAGGACAAGTGTAATAGAAGTTAGGTAGTGAGAAATATGTAAAGAAACAGACTAGCTAAGTGATGAGAAGTGAGATGGTTGCTGACTGGTTGTTAACTGGTCATAAACTGTCCTGAACTTGTGCTGCTGCCGTCTGTGTGCATTGAACTGTCCCTTCCTAGTCTAGCTTAGGACCAGTAACTAACTTTTTTTAATTCATTTTTGTGGGACCTATGAATCTTTATTGATTCGGATCTCATTACACTCCGATATGGTAATGAATTCTTTGTGTTCCAAAGTAAGTACCAAACCTACGGCAGCTATTTCCCCCGTCATAATTGCCAACCGACTTTCCCACTGTCGATTCGAGTCAAAAAAACAATTCGAAGTGTTCGCAATACACTCATGATTTTCTCACTCTCTCTCCTTAGTTGCCTCTATTGGCTGACATATCTGTGTAAGTGTATATTTATGCTGGAGTTGGGTATCTTTCATGTGTCATCAGAGCAGTTGCGTTTAATTTATATTATGGAGGTGTCATGCTGTTATTGACGGGCACTATCAGATAGTGTAAAATATTTTTACACTTTTGAGGGACAAATAAAAAATATAACACGACCAGCTAGCGAGATCATGCACCAAAGATAACCACCTGTAGACTGGTGAGTTCACACGAGATTAAAATTTTCGTTGACTCTTCTCGATAGCTTAAGAGTATTTCTAGATTTTTACTTAAAGGTTTCTTGATGAATAATATACACATATAGACTCCTGCTTTTAAGGCTTCGTTGAAGACTATGTTGGATGCGAATGGCGCTGTTTTGTGGTAATGATAAGATAAATATCACTGACGCTGGTGATAATATTGATAAAAAGCGAAATATGTCCATCACACTCATAATCACTCTACCAAATTCGCCCCCCTTATAGACTTTCACATCTTTACAGATAGTATAAGTGCGAATGAAAGTATAAACAGGGCATGAAAAACTTGACGGGAGATGCTTGTCCATTATCTAAAGGGGAATTTAAATGAAGATAGAATTAAGAGAATGCCCCTCAGTGATGGCGCACATTGATTGCCGAAATTTGATTATGGCCAAATGCTTTCCATAAAATAACTGAAAGAAATATTAAATAAAAAATAGTAAAGAAACAACAACAAAAATTCCTAGAAGTGCGTGTCTCCTTATATTAAACCTGCCTAGGTAATTATAAATAAGTGAGTATTTTATTCCGTGACCTCATATCATAATAGAAACGTGTATTTTCTAGTTTTTGTCTTAATTAGAACTTTGATTTAAATGAGAGTTAAAATTTGATAATTTAAAAAATTTAGATTTGATTAATTTGATAAATTAAACTTTTAAGAAAGGTAATTATAATTTTCATCATAACAATTATTTCATTACATTCTATTACTACAATAAAAACTGTAAGAGTAAGGATTTCGCCATAGTGTCTTATTTCGGAAATTGCATTTTTTCCAGAAATACCTTTATGGTCACTCTGAATGTAAACTGTGATTTTTTAGAAAATGGTTTAGTATATTATTAGGTTAACATACAGATAAATATTAATGTAACAGTAACCAAAGAGAGATCAGCAACCAAAAACTGTAAAGTGAAGAGAAACAAACCCTAGCACTCTCTCAGACTGGAATGAGAGAAACTGTATAAATACAGCGACGGACAGAGATGTATGAATACAGTCCAGAGATATACAGTTGAAGACAGTTCAATAAAGCCAATCACTACGTGTCCTTATTCATTTACCACTCTACCTTAACTGTTCTCTATTGTAAAGTCCAGGCAGTCTGTGTCTCTTAATTAATATATTAGTTAACCAGTGTTAATAAAGTCAATCTCATTTCATCAACCATACCCAAATTCTCTCCACCTAACGCATCCATTATATTAATAAAATGAAAATGTTTGAATATTAATTTATTATAATGAAATAGAAAACCTCAGTACTTCTATAGAAGGAGAGGAATGAGAATTAGAATAGGGTATCAAGATAAAGAACCTTTTTCAAAAATAAACAACTTGGATGCGTTACTGGTACAAAAAAAGGAATATCATTCACTGCATTTAATAGAAGAAACTGTGAATGTACGGAAGTTTACCAGGTTTTCAAATCCTATCTCTGGAATAGCTTGGCCTTATCATTATTACAAAGCTGCACCCACCCACAGCAATATCATCAAGCCACAAAGAGTTCCAACGGCTATAACGGGAGTTTGCCGATTGAAATTGAAGAGCCTTGTTAAAGGACAAAAATTCCGTTACTTTACCATGGATTCCAGTCTATTGTAGCAATCAAGATAATGGGGCTTAACTGATCGTTTAGCATGGATTGGAGCATCGCAATCAATAAATGATTTGCTTTTACCGTATTGTTCCGCACAGAAAATTATTAACGCCACTGTAAGATTATTTAAAGGAAGCAAAGGATGCGATTTGAGGAAGGAAAAAATGGAAAATACTAATGGACCAGCCAATACCTTCAAACTTGCCCATAGCAGTTTGTTGCTTGATTGAGATTGGAAAAGATGAAAAATTTCCATCGAATAGGAATAGATTGAATCTCTGTTCTGTCTCCTGTGTCACGTAGGAAAGGAAATGACAAAGATCATATTATTAAGTGCCCGGCCTACGAGCAACACTGAGGACAAATACATATTGGACTGCAAAAGAAGAGTTCAAAAAAATGCCTCCAATGGAAAAGGGTGACCAAGTTGAAGAGTGGAAGGACGAAGTGAAGAAGGATGCCAGGACGCTGGGAGTGAGGAACTGGATGAGGGCAGCAGCTATGGATAGAGAGAGAATTGGAGAGGGATAGTTCGTAAAGCCAAGGGTCCACCACTAGCGGGATCCGATATCTTTCACGGACCTCTCTCAGGCATCTGGATGGCTTCCTCTTTGGGCATTTTGGTTTAGGGAGACATCTCTTTACAATGGGACTCATGCCTGACCCCTTTTGTAGAGTTTGTGAGACGGAGGAGGAAACACCCATGCATCTGATGATGGAGGTGTTTGGGCTGTGAGAAGATTAGGTTTTGGACCTTTGGCCGGAATACGATATCGGTAGAGGATCTTACGCTATGTCCTTTTAAGGTTTTGATCCGATTTGTTCGGTCTGTAGTGAAACTTAGGTGGATAAAACCTGGGATTGGACTTTTATTCCAGACCCAGTAGTTGTTATTCTTTAGGCGTACTTACATGGGCCCAGGAGGCTTTGGATAGCGTAGGGTTTTGCCCTCCCCTTCCTTGAATAATAATAATAAGGTCAAGGGCCACTTCGACCTTTAGAGCCAGGGAGTTGACTAAGTAAGCAGGAGTTGCTAGTCTTTCGGTTGGAGACGAGGTATAAGACTGACTACTTTTGCGAAAATCTCCATGGTATAGGTGGTAGAGTGGTTGAATCTCCGTTCTGCTACCAGGAAGGGAAATAGCGGAGGTCATATTTTTGAGTGCTTGACTTTCGAGCGAAGGTTAGTGAAGAATGCTACATCTCAATGTCAAATGCATATTAGACTGCCCAAAAAAAATCCTATCGTTATATAACCATAAACTTTTAACTCCGAGATAATTCGAGACTCTTGAATAAGTATGTGACTTATGTTATATAACTAAGTATACTTATTTGAAAAATATGGATGGTAAACAGTTGCTTCCATTCTCCTCTACAACACCAAATTTGGTAGTTGAACGTTTAGCCCGCCTGAAAAAATAGTTTTATTATTGTTCAACTAATTGTCAACAACACAAAAAAAAAAAAATCACTATTTGGAAGTACTCCCCTTTAAATTATTACAAATAGTCGATGGATAATAAGGCAGATTCTAAAGCGAATCATCAATCAATTTCCAGATGCAGTTTTAAAACAGTTTCCGCTTTAATCAGTAAGTTACGCATGGGTTTAATGAAGTGAACTTCTTTAATGAATGAAGTAGATCATCTAACAAAAAGAGCGGCGTAAGATACAAATCTGGAATATTCCTACACTAAATATCCAAAAACTTATTTCAAAAGTATTTTAAAGGCCGAAAGTGAAACTGATTGGGAAATGAGATGGCAACAAACCAACAAAGGGAGATCAACAAAGAAATTCTTTCCTGACATTAGAGATAGAAGGAAAATAGAATTAGAAATGGACCACCGACTGACTCATATATTGTCAGGATATGGCCCATATCGACAATATTTAAATAAGTTTAATATAATAGAGTCTCCAATATGACCTTGCAATGAAGGAATTCAAGATTTTACACACTTGTTATATCACTGTTCAATCTTGGAAAGATACAGAGCATCTTTCATAAGTTACATCCTGACAATAGGTCATAAATGGCCACTTTCAGAATAACTTCTACTACACCAGCAATTCATTGATAAATTCTTGTTGTTTCTTAAAAATAAATGTGATTTTCAAATTTTATTTATTTATTCAAGGCGCCTCAACATCTGTGGTATTTGCGCTCGGAGCCTTTTCAGTGCACTGCCGGCCTCCGGACAGTGTTATCCCGTCACAGACAACACTGTCTATCACCGGACAGTGAGCTATAGGGGTTCCTAGGAAGAAAAAGTCTAAGGTTAGCACAGCTGGAATCGAACCCGTGATCTCCGCGTTGCTAGTCCAGCGCGTTACCACTGAGCTAATCCCTTCCCTATTTCAAATTTTATAAAATAGGTTAAACTTGTTAAAACAAAAAAAAACAAAACAAAAAAAATCAATTTACCTATCCATCTTCTGTATATTACTTTTCTAAATTTATGAATTTAATTATCACAGTATGGTTATTATTTGTAATAAATTACATGTATTACTTTATGAGCCTCTAGAATTATTTAATATAATAAACTCTCTCTTGGTAGGGATACTCTTATTGGGGGGGGGGATGAAGTGAACTGTGTGTCGAAGACAAACCGCTCCCACATAAGAAGTCTAAAAGAATTACCAGGGTATATGAGCAGAGAGAGGCATTGCGCCAATGGTGGTAGCTAGGAGTAACTTCATTTGCGTCCGTGACCTAGTCGTAATTTTCTTTGCTTTGTAACCTTTATTTCAATTGCTTTTATTCGAATTTCAAAATTAAATTCAGCATGCTCAAAAAAAAAAAAAAAATGAAAATGAACCCTCTCCCACACATTTGCGTGGAAATTGAAGATAGAATTAATAGATTATCAATGTAAAAGAAATTCTCACGTTTTTATAGACAACTAGTGTTATATATATATATATATCTTTTATTAAAGCAATTAAATGTCAATAAAAAATTTATTCAGTATTTCTTTATAATTATTTTTATTATGATGATTTATTTCAAGTGGAAATTAATGGATTACAAGTGCTTAAAAAAAAATATATATATGTAGCAACCTTTATAAAATAAAGTAATAAACCTCCTTTTTATAATAAAGGCGCTTGTTTCCAACTCATAAAAGATCATAAATCCTAATTTATCGCCAAGATCATGGTCTCAATCTAAACATAATGAATGTTTTATTAAAAAGTGAATGGCATTCCAATTTCTTCAGGTCCCTGGTATTAGATTATAGTGTGATATTTATTTAATTTTTTTTTCTACAGAAAAAACAAAACAGAATTTATTTTGTTATCTTCTTATCAATTAATTAAAAAAAAAAAAAAAAGAAGAAAATTCAAAAGGTTGTTGACTGAAATTTTTATTAAAATATAATGATTGGTCTCCTTTAAAGAAATTATATAAACCCACGTTCTCCATTTTTATTATTCAATATATTCTTGAGTAAATCTTTAAAAGGAATTATTAAATTCAAAATTGAAAATTGAAATCCTCCTGAAATGAATGCAATAGTTTTAAAAATAACTTTTAAAATTGTATTGGTTTGGATTAGTGGTTATAGAGTTTAGAAATATGTATATATAAATTAATCACATATACGTAATCATAACTTCTGAAATAACAATTTTTAATAGTAAAACAATATAGTAATAATTATAGTAATATGAGAAGTTATTTGACAGTTGATGTTTATCGTACAGTTAGTGAGAAGTCCCTTGCATTATAACCTTTCTCCACAGTTGGCTTGGAGAAGAAAAAGCATGTTGTTGTTGTAGGGAAATAAATCTATCTAATGTTGCAGATAACTTTGACCCTTCCCTCCATCAGCATCTAGTGTGAAAAAAAAAATCATAATATAAACTGCTGGACTAAAATTTCAAAATGTTGAAATTTGAATTTACAATCTATTACTACACTTTTTTTGTGTGTGGATTCGTTGTGAGTGGACTCTCATTCAAGAGAAACACGAGACTTAACCATTTGTTTATGTTTTCAAATGACTAATTCTCTGAACTCTTGAAAACACGAATAATAATCCCAGTTCATCACTTTCACTGCTTGTGGTAATTTCTCTCTTCTACATATTTTTGTTGAGTTTTTCTTAATTCGGAAAAAATTGCAGTTCATATGGTGACATTGCATGAAGAAAGGTGTTCAGCAGTCAATTATTGCTCAGAGAACCAATCCACTGTTTCAAGAATGTTAATGCGCTACAGGGAGACTGGGAAATACTCCCGAAGACCTGCCACGGGCCGTCCCTGAAGTACAACTCGTACAGATGAGAGATTAATTCATCTGAATGAGTTAAGGAACAGGTTCGTCACTAGCAATCAATTACGACATTTGATCGCTGATGTCCGTAATGTCCATATTTCAAGTAGGACTGTCAGAAGAAGGATAAATGAAGCAAACTTGGATTCCAGGATACCCGCTACTGGCCCTCTTCCCACCATAACACATAGAGTCGCCAGACTGCAATATTCAAGAAAACATGTCAATTGTACAACAGAAGATTGGAGACGTGTTTTATTCACAGATGAGTCGAGATTCACCCTACATTCTCCAGATAGAAGGATGAAAGATTGGAGGCATCAAGATGAGAGAATGCAGAGGCTAACATTTCTCCAAGAGTGGCCTTTGGTGGAGGCGGTGTTATGATTTGGAGAGACATAAGTTTTGACGGACGTACAGACTTATATATCGTGGAAAATGGGATGCAAAATGCATGAAAGTACCCTGAAAAGGTTCTTCAGCGATATGTTGTGCCAATTTTTGAATGAGTCGGTGATGATTTTCTATTAATGCAGGACAATGCCAGATGTCACACTGCTCTAGTTGTGCTTGAGTACTTGCAGGATGTTGGGATTCGACGTTTGGTTTCGCCACCGAGAAGCCCAGACCTAAATCCAATAGAACACCTTTGGGACACAATTGGAAGAGGGCTAAGACTTGGCCTGATTGCCCCTGGCACTCTCAGGAAGCTACGTACAGCAGTTATTGAAGAATTGAATGAGATTTTTCAAGAGGTTATCCAAAATCTAATCTCTTCAATGCCTCTTCAATGCAAGGAGGCTTGCTGCAGTTATCAGAGCAAGAGGAGGTATCACTAAATACTGTTGAAAAAAATGAAGAAGTGGTAAAAAATAAGAACCATTTTATTTTGGAATTTTACAGATTTTTTTTTTGAGCTTTATTTTTTATTCAGTGTAATAAAACCAGGTATTTCTTAAATTTTTGGTAGTTGTTCTTTTTTCTTTTGGATTAGAGTTCAAAAACATGAATCCATAACAAAAAAAATACGAAAATATCTTTCAGCTTCAAATTATAATTTTTTTTTTTTTTTTTTTTTTTAATTTATTTATTGTAATCCAGTACCAACACAAAATGTGTTTTGCCTGTAATGCTGTTGTCTGTATGATAATGTACTGACGTGTAGAACGTGTGCAGGTACCCCATCCAATGATGGCCCTGTTGGAGTGATTTGTTTATGGAGTGAATAAATGAATGTGAAGTGAAATGAATGTATGGGTGTGAATGTATTTTGAAATTTTATGCAATACTTTTGTCCAGCAGTTTATTTATAATAATTATATATTATAATAATATAATAACAGTAATATAATAATAAGAATAGCCATAATATAATTATTATATATTCATAATAATTCCACTTTGTCATGAAACACATACACACATAGTAACATAACCTTATAGCCTCCCCATATAATATATACAACCAACAAATGTGAGGTAACAGAAATATGAACTTGGTTCGTGAATTCTCTACACGAACTTGGTGAAATTGCTTGACGATGGATGAAAATCCGAAACCTGGTCAGGAACAAAATCAATATGTATACTACGACGGATAAAATATCAGAAATCATAATACTTTTTGGTAGAACAATTTACATCGTTATAACGGACAATTTTCTTCAAACTTGGAATTTTTACTAAATGCTTAGTTACAACAATATTTGGGGAGGGGGGGGGGAGGTCAACATAAACTTTCAGAAAAACGTTCAGTTCCGCTAGAATACTGCTAAAATCAATTTTCTTGGGCAAAAGTTGTGAACAAAAGTGAAAAGTCTTTAATGAAGAAAACTTTTGGTGTCTTTATCAAGAAAATCGCAAAAAGTTCAGTAAAGTCGCAATTCAAACCTTTGGAATTTTTGACAACATATAATTTAATTCTTTTTTAATATTTATTAAATGTTAGAAACCTATAATAACGATAAGGCTTGGAACAATATTTTCTCTCCGATGTATATGATTGGCTATTGAGTGTCCCCTCCCACTGCCAATGTTGTTAAAGTAATGGCCTTGTTTTTCTCTGGAAAACCGTTAATTATTTTTCCATTTCTTTTTCTATCCTTTCTCTGAGCAAGGGCAGTTATATTCTACACTGACGTATCCATCATTCTTACTTCCTTTCACACGTTGTAAAAATTGTTTACTTGACTAAGGATGTTTTGGTGAACCTTAAAATTTATTACATGCCCAGTGCAGAACCTTTCTGTTTTTTTATGTTGTTCTGGCTCTTGTATAAGTTGTTTAAGTTGTATTGTGATCAATCTTTTGGTTCTGGCCTATGTATTTGTCTTCACAGCTGCAAGGAATCATATAGATACCACTTGTGGGAAATTTTTTCCCGGATACTGTGGCGGCCGTTCCATGATTTCCATGTTCTTATATGGATTTGTGTGGTCTTCTCTGACACATATGAGAGAACGCACCTGGTTTTTCTTTCTTCTTTCCTCTATTTCTTTAGGTTTCCCTGACATGAGGAAGGTGCTTGACCTTATTGAAGCCTAGAAACTGTTTTATTTTTAGGGGCTTGCCGAAGATGATTTTCTTCTTTGGAAACTCTTGGCTCGGCTATCCTGATGGTGCTTTTGATCAAGGTAATGATCAAAATTTTCTTTTAGGCAGGTTGGTGGCGTGAACACTCATTCATACTTTTTCCCATTCATTGTTCGATCTT
Source organism: Triatoma infestans (assembly GCA_011037195.1). NCBI lineage: Eukaryota > Metazoa > Arthropoda > Insecta > Hemiptera > Reduviidae > Triatoma > Triatoma infestans. The sequence continues at coordinate 9,619 of JAAEAF010010314.1, forward strand.
TGACAATATTTCCCAGTAAAATCACTTTCCATTCTCTTTAATTTCTCAAAACGTGTATTTCCAATGAAAAATCTGTATCAAAAATTCGACTCGATTACAATACTACCTCTTATCAGAAGTAAGAGAAAGAAAGAAAGTGTGAGAATAGTAGTAAGAGAAAATCGTAGTTTGTATTATGCATTCTTTTCGAATTGTACCGAAATGATTCCACTTTTGCCTTCTTGGAAGAAAGTATTTTTTTTATAGTTTGTTTAAATATATAAAATTAGAACGAAATTATTTTGTAAATCTCATAATATTATATGACAAATAGTAAACTCTAGTCTATTGCTATGAATTTATTTCAGTAGATATGTTTTTATATATATATATGTATATATTTATATATAGACCGAGACAAACAGTAGTTGTTATACATTAACGAACTAGCATGACGTTTTTGTTTGTTTGTTACTGCCATAAAGGACTGAGAATAGACGATAGGAACTTGTCATTGATAACTGCATCAAGTTCAAATACGTTTCTCTCACCTTCAATGTCCCCACGATTATAATACCGTTCGGATCGAACAGTATGAAACAGTAGCAAAGATTTTTACTACTGTATTTTTTTAAAATTCATTCTCAACCAAAAAAATAACGACTACAAATATTAAAAATTAAAATCTTTACATATTGTATAAATTTTGAATTTTTTTTTACTTTCTCTTACTCCTGGTAAGAGAAAGTATTATGATTGTGTAAAAAAATTTCAAAATTGGGTTTTCAAATATATGTTTTGAAGATCACTGAATATGAAAAAAAAGAAACGTTTTTAACGATTGGTCTTCCGTTAGATTTTAACTCAGTATTCCGTTTAAGTATCAAGCATGTGACAATAAGCTTTTTGCCAAAATTCATCAGCCAAAACCTGACTTTACTCGATTTTTTTTTTAAAATTTTTTTTTAGTTTTTCGTGTCTTTCTTGAAAACGGCTGCAATGAATTTCTTTAAACTTTGTATACTACTTAGACAGATTTTAGAGAAGGCTAAGGAACTCAACACCAATATTCATCTGCTGTTCGTGCGTGGATTTCAAAGCTGCCTATGACAGCGTATACCGCGAAGAATTATACAAAAAGCAATGATGAGACTTGGAATCCCCCTCCAAATTAATAATACTTGTCCGTGCGACCATGGCTGACACTAACAGTCGTGTCAATTAGAAGGATACCTGTCAAACAAATTCAAATGCGATCAAAGGGCTTAAGACAGGGTGACTCCCTCCCATGTACTCTCCTTAACCTGGGTTCGGTAAGAATAATTAGAGATGCCAGAATTGAAACCACAAGCACAATCTTCAATAAGAGCATGCAAATCCTATAATTGGAAGGTCTTCAGTGGCTGTAAATGAGAATAAGACCAAGTGCCTTACAACGGATACGAGAGTGTATAACTCATGCATTCAGGTCAACGATTACAACTTTGAAAGGGTTCGCTTATTTAAATACCTGGGGATCGGTGATAACGGCGGATAATGATGTAAAACAGGAGGTAAACCAGAGGCTAATGTCCGCCAATAAATGCTAGTATGGACTCCTGAGGTACACGAAAAGCTTTAATTTATCCAGAACCACAGAATGTAGTCTGCACAAAGTGCTAATACGCCCTGTTCTGACGTATGGAGCTGAAGCATGGACCATGACCAAAGCGACAGAGCAAAAGCTACTTGTCTTTGAAAGAAGGATTTTAAGAAAGATATTTGGTCCAGTCAAGGAAAATGAACGTCACCATGAGGGATTGGCAAGGTGTATTCGGACGGGGATGTTGTTAAATATATCCACTTGGTAAGACTGCGATGGGCAGGCCACGTTGTTAGGATGGAAAAACTGCCATCCCCAGAAGAGTGCTATTCGGTGAACCGGGAGGGAAAAGAAAGGTTGGTAGGCCGAAAATAAGATGGCTGGATCAGGTCGCGAATAATGCAAGACAGCTGAATGTCCGGAATTCGGTGGATCGCGGCTAAGGATAGAGAATCATGGCGTAGGACCCAGTAATGGGTTGTGCTCCAAGGAGTAAGTAAGTAAGTTGTATACTATTTACATACATAAATGCTTATCACTTTTATTTGAAACATTTCCTTGTGAAAATTGATTTTCTTCGTGGGGTGGGAAGAGTAGCGTTAATCTTAAGAGTAGCGATCTCTAAAGTACCACTTCAACACAAAGATATATATAATAATAATATGTATTAGAAGCATCAATAAAATTCCAAATTTGAAGATAATCGATTAACCGGAAATGCGTCTTTACAAAATCAGTTTTTCAGTTTTTTTTTTTGTTTTCTTAACAACTGAACGATTTCTTTTTAACTTAGAATGGAACTCTAATTGCACAGATACGAGGGTCATGCAATAAGTAACGAGACAAATCGCTGTAGCTCAGAAACGATTTATTTAATCAATATAAAACTTCGGCTATTTTCAACGTAGTCCGCAGCAACATTTAATTTTATAAAGCATTATTTAATCAATATAAAACCTTGGCTATAGTCCGCAGCAACATTTATACACTTGTCTCATCGTTCTTCTAATTTGTGTATGCCTCTGGCATAAAATTCTTTGGATTGATCTCGAAGCCACTTTTGCACCTGATTTTTAACTTCTTCATTGGATTGAAAATGTTACCCACGTAGAGCTTCTCTTTGAGGGATCCAAACAAATGGAAGTCCGACGAAGTCGGAGCTGTAGAAGGGATGTGGAAGGATCTTCCACCCGACTTTTTGAAGTGTTTCTTGAGTTAACTGTGCCTTGTGTTCCAAGTTGTCTTGGAACCTATCTCGCACAAGTTTTCTTGTACTGCAGCTTATTTTGAATTATGTTTGGATAGTTCCAACACTTGCGGGCACTTCTTCAGCTATCAGTTTAACATTAATGTGCCTATTGTCCTGAATTAAGGCATTAATGCGAGATTCGCGGGAGGAATTTACAACTTCAACCGTTGCTCGTCATAGACACTTACACGGCCACTTTTAAACTGTTCTACCCATTTGTAGAACGTTCAAACAATTATTCCCGTACACTTTCAACATTGTTTCGTGGATTTCACTACCTTTGATATTCTCTGCAACTGAAAATCTAATCAATGAGCGTTGTTCTTCCAAGATACAATGCTCAAGCGGACTCGCCATTGTTAACTGAACACACTTGAGGTTATGCTTACCAAATATTCTTGAACAACTGATGAGAAACTAAGTACAAGGATGCCAACTTAACGTACTAGAAACTAATTGTATTGATTAAACAAACCGTTATTTATTGAAGTGACCCTCATATAAACATATCACTTTTATATATAACATTTTTTCGAATATGGCATTTTTATGATGTTATTGATGTTCTCTTCTGGACTACAAAATAATACTTTAACTACCTGTCTGGTTAGGTAATGATCCCACAACCAACTTTATTGTTTTGTTAGGATAAATGAGCAAAAGTTTAATGTTCAAATAAATTTTCATTATTTTATTAACAGTATAATAGAAAATAGTGTGAGCGTTTCATACCACACTATTAACTTTCTGTTAATGCAATAGTTCTGTAAAAAGAAAATTCTTATCATATAAAGTGATTGAAATTGCGTTTTATACCGGGTGTAACAGCAACCTCTGGCAATACTTCGGGATATGGTTTTTCACTTTATTTGGAACAGAACTTTATATTACAAAGAAAAAGAACTTTCAGAAAGAATTATAAACAGGGAAAATACAATTAAATGAAATGTTAAAATAAACAATAGAGATTGGCACAGCGCTCGTGGGTGTGTGCGTTTGTTTACAAATGTATTGAACTAGTTTATACTATAATGTATTATATTTTATTAAATTAAGATTACTTGCACTTAACTGGCACAATAATGTTAAGCAATTTTTGCAGTAACAGATATTACTTTTATTTTGAAATAAAATAATATTAAAATTAGTCAATATAATATATCAATGTTAATGAAGATTCTCGACCGATCTAATAACAACTAAAGGAGATCTCGAGGAGCGGTCAATAAAATGTACACTTTTTTTAAATCTTTTCCAACGTTTCGACAAATTTATTGTCTTCTTCAGGGATAAAGATAAAAAAAATGTTAATCGGTGTTAGATATATTTTCCATAAAAGAAACTAAACTCAAATTATGTAATAAACAGAGAGAGTTACTAACTATATGAGCTACATCATCAGAAATGTCATCATTTCACATCATTTCTGATGATGTAGCTCATATCTAACTCTCTCTGTTTATTACATAATTTGAGTTTAGTTTGTTTTATGGAAAAAATATCTAACACCGATTAACATTTTTTTTATCTTTATCCCTGAAGAAGACAATAAATTTGTCGAAACGTTGGAAAAGATTTAAAAAAAGTGTACATTTTATTGACCGCTCCTCGAGATCTCCTTTAGTTATAATATATCAATGTAATAAAATTTGTCAATAATTATTTTAAATATTAAACATATAATTTTGAGTTTTAAACTTTTCAAAAATAGAATTTTGAATTTGGTAGTTGTAAGTTGACCGTTATCATAAAACAATGACAGACTTACCCACAAACTTACAGTTCTCTTTCACTACCTCTCCTGTCCTCACTCTCTCTGCCCCACTCCTTTTTTTTTGTGGTCATGCGTATTAATTACTTTAATCCCCACTTTCCACAGAACTAGATTAATGTCTAAATGTATTAAAATTTTTTTTTTTTTTAGGACTTTATCTAGACAAAAGACTTACTTGGAATCCGCATACACGATTAAAAAGACTGAACTAAACAGACGTTACAAACTTCTCTCGAGACTACTTGACCGACGCTCTAAACTTTCTCTTGAAAACAAAAGTCTTATTTACAACACTATTATAAACCCCCTCTGGACGTACGGATGCGAGGTCTGGGGTTCGACCAAGCATTCCAACACATATCGCATTCAAGCTTTTCAATCCAAAACCCTCAGAAGAATTACCAATGCCCCGTTCTATGTTTCCAACCTAACCCTTCACAATGACCTCAAAATCCCTTTTGTTCATCAGTTCATAAAATCACGTTACAAGAAATTCCATAACCTCATATCCAACCATTCTAACCCTTTAGTCCAACAACTCTCTTCTCTTTCTATTCCACACAACCCTTCCAGGAGACTGAAACGCCACTGGCCGCGCGACCATCTAACTTCTTGTTAGCATTTTATAGCAATAATTAGGGAGTACCTCCACTGGGAGGCATCTCCTAACAAGACATTCACGCCCTTTTTTATGTCACTACTATCATATTCACTCATAATACTGTTTGTATAGTTGTGAATTTCTTAATAAAACGAAAAAAAAAAACACTTTATTTGGAACGCATTTAAGATGCGTTGACATGAATTTTCGTCAGAACGGTCAGTTTCCTCGGTAATTTATTCTCACAGAACCGGCTTCCCCTAGTCTTTGATAAGCTGCTTGTATGGTTTCCTGTTAGGCCAGGATTATTAATTAATCTTAGGATATTTTTGTAACAGTTCTCAATTTTCATTTTGTTGTTTTTTAATTTATTTCGCATTTTCTTTAACAAAACAAGAAAGCAACCCCATGGTATTATTATCGTTGGAAAGCTGGTGAAATGTAGATATTTTTTCTGTAACCGGACCGTACGCTAGCCTTAAAGAAATTTATAAGAAAATACTATTGAAAAGTGGTTTTTAACAGTCGAAGCGCTGTAGAGTTGAGTTTAATGTCTCTGAAAAACCTTATAATTAATTCAATTAAAATAAAATTCCTGTTTCTTACAGGAAATTTAATGCTCTTTCCAAAGATGTAATTGAATATGATGTATGTTAAAAACTTTTTGAGATATAATCAATTTTATGAGAAAAAGTAGGAAAATTGAAAATTTTCCAAAATGAAGAATAACTTTTGAAGGCGAACGAATCGGACCATGGTTTATTAGAAATTTTTTATTCCAAATAAAGTGAAAAACCATATGCCGAAGTATTGCCAGAGGTTGCTGTTACATCCGGTATAATGAAGAATCTGTGAGAGTTCGACCTTTTTTATTTCGTTCATCAAGAATAATTCCGCAATAATTCCTCTTTTCAGCAGTAAGAGAGGAGAATCAGTCTGATGTCTGCTCTTGAAATGTCAAAATACAAAACTTCTGGCCCATATTCAGAGATTAGTTTAGTGAATAGTTACCGAAAAATAAATTCGTTGAAACGTGTTTTATTTGTATCACAATATTCTGTATATCAGCACAATTCACACTTTAAAACGTATATATAGATAATGGTTATTTTTATTTTTTATTTTTTTTATTTTTTTTTTTAGTCAACTAAAAGGAAATTATTTAATTGCGTTTTTAAATAAGATATTTTTAACATATTTTCCATGTTTCTGTTAATAGCCTTCACTTCGCTTAGACCAAGCCAAATTATAGTTTGTGTTAATTTAATTTTTCCTCATTTATCAGTAATACTAGCCCATTTTTGGCTGGAATAAATAAGTTATTTTTTTTTTTAAAAAAAAAACCTTTCTCGAGAAAAATTGAAAAACTAAAAAAAAATAAAATTGAGTGTGAAACACTCACGTAAGTTTCACTTACTGTTGTTAACCCAATTAATTTTATATTAAATGAAACATTTTGTTTAAATTTCACAAATTTTTATTTATTTTGTTCTAACATAAATATAGCGATGATTACGGGGATAAGTAACTAACCAGACAGATAGTAGAAGTGATTAAATTGAACAGAAGAGTGCCGCTCATAACATTGAACCAAACCAACCCTCTTTTGAAATTTAACGCTACATTTCCGCTGAACTATGGAAAAATCACTTAAAAACGAGACGAATCGCTATAGCTCAGAAACGGTGTGCTTAATCAAATACAATAGTTTCAGTGCGTAAAGTTTGGCATCCTTGTACTTAGTTTCTCATCAGTTGTTCGAGAGAGTATTTGGTAAACATAACCTCAAATGTATTCAGTTAACAATGGTGGGTCTGCTCTCGAGCATTGCATCTCGGAAGAACAACGCTCAGTGATTAGATTTTTAGTTGCAGGGGGTATCAAAGGTAGTGAAATCCATGAAAGAATGTTGAAAGTGTACGGGAATAATTGTTTGAACCGTTTGAAAGTTTACAAACGGGTAGAACAGTTTAAAAGTGGCTGTATAAATGTCTGTGACGAGCAACGAAGTGGACGACCGGTTGAGTTTTATATCCGTCCAATATAGCATTCCAAGTTTAAAGATTAATTATTTTAGTCGTTTTACATCAAATACTAAAAAAAATCTCAAAACTTATCTGTAAACCTTATTCAAGCTTCTGTAACACTCCCTTAATATTTTATAAGTCTATAAGTTCTAAAAAGTTCAAATCACTTTTTCATACTAAGGGGATTTGAGAAATACAAGACATATAAACCGGTGAAAATTCGAAACTTTGACACGATCGCAATACTTCCGGAAAAAAATAAATTAAAATCCGAAGATGTATCCAGAACTCACATGATTAGAATATATCTTCCTTCATAGGACGGAAGTAAAAAAAAATCTGGTGTGAAACATTCACACAACATTCTCTTACTCTAGTTCCCAAAAATTGTAATTCACAAATTTTATAGTTTGTGTACCAAATTTAATGAAATTCGTTGGAAGCTGAAAAAAAAAACTGTTCATTAAAACCATACTTCCGGTTTACTGATTTTCTTCTTGAAACTCGGAATTTTAGCCATCTATTTATTATCTAATTAAGTTGTTTGATGATAGAATTGTATAATCTATCATCCAGTTAAGTTTATCAACTATGATAGCACATTTAGAATAAAACATAACCCCACCTCTCCCCCTAAAAGTGTCCTTAAATGAATTTATGAGCCAGTTTTGGAAAATCGCATAAAAGTGAAAAAATTTATTAGTAAAGTGGTAAAGTAAACGCACTTCCCGGTTATCCGATTTTTTGGAAACTCGGAATTTCAACAATATATATTCAATTCTAATTAACATTATTTTGATGATAGAATTGTTTAATAAACTGAAATAGCACTTAAGATAATAACTTAACACCACCCCTCCCCTAAAAGTGCCCTTAAATGAATTTTCCCATAGAAATGTTTCAAATAAAAGTTGTAGCTCTTTGTCTGTGTGTAGTTGATATAACAAGTTTAAAGAAAATCGTCGGAGCCATTTTTGAGAAAATTGCAAAAAACGTAAAAAAAAAAAAAACTAGTAAAGTGGTACTTCCGGTTGAGGAATTTTGACAGATAACGTATCGTCAGATCCCATGGTGACACCTAAACGGAATATCAAGTTACAACTTTCTACGGTTTTTTCGTTTTTGAGCTATGCTGTTCACATATACACTCATACACAGACCATGTGCTGAAAAACCACTTTTTTGTATTCGCGGGACCTCAAAACGGATATTTCCGGTGAAAACTCGATATTGAAAATTTGACACGATTACAATACTTCCTCTTAATAGGAGGAGTAAGAGAAAGTGAAAAATAAATAAATGTCCAAAATTACATTCAAGTTAAATTATATTATTTAATGACATAAATTTTAAATTTCTAAAACAAAGCAATTAAATCGTAGGAAATGGTTTTGCATTATGATCAACAAGTAAACAGTTTAAAAGCAATCAAACACTTTAATAGACTTAGGAAATCATTAAAGTTTGTTGTGGGATTATATTTTAGAGGCTATATCCCCAGACATAAGGGTAGGATCCTTTCACGCGCAGTAAGATTTTCAATTTCATGATTTTTCATTATTGATTTTATAAGATATTGTTGAGCAAGTCACTTCTCAAAGATGGTTAGATCATTTAATCTTGTTTTGGTTAGATTATTAGTTTGGCTGTGAGATATAAATTAAATGCTTAAAAAATTATGAGCCGCTATATTTTTGTGATGTAGTTTGACGCAAAATTAGGCACTAATCCAAAAAAAAAAAAGGTGTTGTAAGCCTTTATCCAAATTGCAGATTGGAGATCTTTAGATTTGGGAAGGTGTGATAAACAAGCCGCGATATCCGCCGGCCATTTACCTACTGGTCTTCTCCCACCATGTTTGCTACTAAATTTAGTTCCTCACTTTTTTATTTCCATCTTACTCTTAACACTGTTTGAGGTCTATGGGAATCAAACTGTAGCGAACATAAAATACTTCGTACTCACATCAAAACATTTATAAAAACTCAATTTCGAAAATTGTAACAATATATATTTTTTTTTAAAGCGGCAGAATTAAATTCCCAAATCCCGAAACGTACACATTTCGGGAAGAAAAAAAGGTTAAAATTTAGCAAGTATTTGTTCTCTCTGCAAGAAATCAGAGTGACGTTCTCAACGCAAAAAATGTAATAGAAACAGGAAATTGATAGTGTACGGTGAAATGAGAAACATAGAAACATAATGAGTAAAGAGAGAAGAATATTTGGAGGGTTGAGAGACCGAGCGAAGAGTGATGATTGTTGGTAGCGTGACGCATCTAGAATGGTAGCATTAGATGATGTGTGCCGCCTGAAGAAGATCCCGTGGCTATTGAAGAAATTTGCTAGTAGAATTGCTAGTTTGGCCTAAGCTTGATAAATGCCGGGGCATGTTAGCATTGAAGGGAATGAGATGGCCGACGCTCTGGCCAAGATAGGTGCTACGACCCCGCTTCTAGGACCGGAACCTTTCTGTGGGGTTAGCGACCAGTTTCTGTTGGAGGAACTTATGAAGGAAGAGGAGACGAGAAGATCTCAACTCTGGTAATCCCTCCCCGGTTTGCGGCAGGCTAAGATCTGCTTGGGAAATTATAACCAACCGGAGATTGGAGGTCTGCATCGGATTGAGCAAGAACAAGCTCCGTGTTCTTATGGGTTTCCTCACGGGGCATTGCCGACTTAGAAGGACACCTGGTGAAGCTGGGTTTGGAAAGTGACAGCTCATGCAGATTCTAAATGGGAGCTGGAGGAAACTCCATTACATCTCCTAACAGACTACGAGGCTGCCACTCAGAGAAGATTCAAGAACCTGGGTAGCTACCAGGTGGAGGAGGGGGATATACCCTCTCTAGAGCCTGTCAGGGTATTGGTATTCCTCAGGGATCTCAACCTGAGGTCGCAGTGCAAACTTCTGCACCTGATGGTTGGTGTAAACTTCTTGTTAAGGATATTGTCAACTCCTCTGGTGGCTGTTCGTTAAGTCATTAGATGGTCGGCTTTTTATTCAGTTTTTTCTACCTCTAGGTAGATGAGAACCAGAGGCAACTTCTAGATAAAGATTGGCTATCTATATTGAAGCTCATTCGCCAATACTTTGCAGTGGGCGTGGCAGTGTGTGCAACGCGTAGTTGAAGTGCTTTTGATAGCACGAATGGGACGCTCTGCTGCGGTTGGTATTTGAACTATTGTGCACCAGCATACTTGCGACAATTTCCTACTTTTTACTTTTCCATATTATGAACAATGGATAAATTTATGTTATTGTTGCAGTTATGAATAAATGTTGGATGTCTTCCTAATTAATAATATCAATGAAATTTTTCTTATGAATAAAAGAAAAAAAAAAAATCACGCGAAACCAGTTTAAGATATATTAATTTTAGAAATAACAAAAAAAAAAAGAAAAAAAGAAGTGTAATATTAATCAAAGAAGACATTTCGTATATCATGTTAGAATAATATTGGGAATAATGCCAACAGATGATTTTTGCTGGCTCTAAACATACGTGAATGGAATTTAACAACCTAAAGATTGGCAAAATATCATCTATCAACTTTGTCTTATTCTGAGATATATTTGCTTGGAATTTATTATTGAATTATGCAAAATTTTAATCTAGAAATAAATATGAATTACGGTAATTCAAATAATCTAAAAATATTTATATACCAATTACTTTTTTTCCCGCTAAATTCAAAGTTTTTTTTCGCAGAAAATGTGTGATGATAATTAGGAACTACACTTTTTAGCGCAAAGAAACTATTTTCTGATAAAAATCACATTATTTTTTTCTTCCAGTTTTTCGATATTAGAAACAAATGTTTTAATTACTCATTCATAAAATAAAAAAAATCTGGTGTGAAACACTCACACAACTTTCTCTTACAACCAGTTGCCAAAATTATAATTGACAAATTTTATAGTTAGTGTTATTTAATTTAAGGAAATTCGTCGGAAACTGAAAAAAAAAAAAATGTTCAGTAAATGCGCACTTCCGGTTTACTAATTTTCTTCAAACTCGGAATTTCGGTCAATCTATTTATTTCTAATTAATATTGTTTGGATGATAATATTGTATAATCAATTATGATAGTACTTTAGAGAAAAACATAACCCCATCCCTCCTCCAAAACTGCACTTACATGAATTTTCCAGAGAAATGTTTTAAATAAAACTTATACATCTTTGTATGTTTAGTTTATATAGGAAGTTTCAAGAAAATCGTCGGAGCCATTTATGAGAAAATCGTGAAAAAGTGAAAAAAAAATCATTTAGTAAAAAGTGGTAATGTAAACGCACTTCCGGTTATCCGATTTTTTGAAACTCGGAATTTCAACAACATATTCAATTCTAATTAACATTATTTAGATGACAGAATTTTTTTTTAATAAAGTGAGATAGCACTTTAGATGGAAACCTAACCCACCCCTCCCCTAGAAGTGCCCTTAAATGAATTTTTCTGGAGAAATGTTTCAAATAAAAGTTGTAGCTGTTAGTATGTGTAGTTGATATAATAAGTTTGAAGAAAATCTTTGGAGCTAATTTTGAGAAACTTGCAAAAACGTAAAAAAAAACAACTAGTAAAGTGGTACTTCCAGTTGGGAAATTTTGACAGATGACCCATTGTCGGATCCCATGGTGATAACTAAACGGAATATCAAGTTTCAACTTTCTACGGTTTTTCGTTTTTGAGCTGTGCTAAAATCTACTTTTTTGGACTCAGGGGACTTCAAAACGGATATTTCCGGTGAAAACTCAATATCGAAAATTTGACACGATTACAATACTTCCTCCTACTAGGAGTAAGAGAAAGTAACTAATTGCAAGATGATTAAATTCAATTTTTTTTTTTTTTACCACTCGACCGGAATAGTTCTTGTTAAAACTTGTTTTCTGGGAATTTCGAATTCAACCCTTTCTCAAAAATATTAAGCTTTCTCGTCAAATAAAACATACGACATTTATTACATTCACTTAACCCCCCTAGTAAGAGGAAGTAATTGCAATTCTGACAGATTTTCTATATTGTATTTTCTCCGATAACACATGTTTTGAATGGAGGGGGTGTGGAAAAATTAATTAATAAATCATATTCTCTTTAAATGCTACATGAAATAATGCTATAGCGAACCGTTCCTAGTTAATTGTCGCGTTAATGATGTCAAGAAAAAAATTAATATTAATAGAAATAACATAAAGAAAAAGTAAAAAAACAATACTTATTCCTGTAAATAAAATGCCATAAATCAATATTTCCCCCCCCCCTTTATCGATACTGCTTTTTAAGAGGAAGCGTTGAAATCGTGTTTAATTTTTGATATCGAGTTTCCTCCATAAGTTCACGTTTTGATGTAACTTGAGTCAGAAAAAGTATGTTTTTAGAAACTGGTAAGCAAAAGGAAAATTTCTCTGCCTAGTAGTGAAAATGAGTTCTTTTTTAATTTTAAAAATGCATTTATTTCTCAATGTAGTCTACCTTTAGTTCAATACACTTTGTCCAAACGTTTCTCCAATAACTGGATTCAGTCCCTGAAGTGTGATACCGGAAGGCCTTAAAATATCAATAATAGGGTGGAGAGAAATTAGGTTTGATTGAATGAACGAGATATGCTGACACTAATATAATGTAGCTAAGTTTACACTAACTGCACTGGACTTTATAATGAAAAATGATAGAATGAATGGTGAGAGTAGAGATATGATACGATGCGATGACTGGTGTTCAGTTGTATGGTTGTATATGATAGATCCCTTTAGATAGATTCCTACTGGTTTATATACACAGGTTCTCCCACTCTAGCCTGCCTAAGTCAGAGAGTAGTCTCTGTTAACCAGAGAGCGCCTCTCTTCTCGCTGCTGTGGTTGCATTCTCTTTGCTGTGGATGGGTGCTATTACATCATTCCTTCTCCTGAAGAAATTTTTCACGTGTGAAAAATTTGAAAGTGCTTCTGAATGATGTATTTCTGTAGCTCATCTGGTTTGGCTACGAGTTTGTTGTAGCTAGCCTGGATTTGTTGAAACTAGCGAAGTTGATGTAGACTAGCTTTTGGTGCAAAAAGCTAGCGATGATGCTGTTGCGAGCTAGCCAGTGTTGTTGAAAGCTAGCTATGATGATGAAAACCAGCTTATGTAGCAGAAAGCTAGTTTTTGGTTTGATTAAATGACGAGATATGCTGACACTAATATAATGTAGCTAAGTTTACACTAACTGATCTGGACTTTATAATGAAAAATGATAGAATGAATGGTGAGAGTAGAGATATGACACGATGCGATGTACTGTTGTACAGTTGTATGGTTGTATATGATAGATCCCTTTAGATAGATTCCCACTGGTTTATATACACAGGTTCTCCCAATCTAGCCTGCCTAAGTCAGAGAGTAGTCTCTGTTAACCAGAGAGGGCCTCTCTTCTCTTTGCTCTGGTTGCATTCTCTTTGCTGTGGATGGGTGCTATTACATATCCATTTGTGGATCCGCTGCTATCACATCTTCATTTGACCCAAACGTTTTCAAACCACAAATTTCTTAATGTTTGGGAATAGATGAAATTCAAAGGGAGCCAAATCTGGCAAATCTGGTAGCGAGGATGTTCCAACAATTCATACTTCAAATCTCTCAATTTCCCTCAATTGCCAAAGCGCCTTTGTTGGCGGGTGCGTTGTCCTGGTGAAAGAGGATTTTTTTTTCTTTTGCAAACCAGACATTTTTTTCTCTAATTTTTTCATCTAGCTGGTGAAGAAGATGTACTCCATTAATTGTTTGACCCTTTGGCAGGTAGTCAAAAGAATCCCTTGGGAATCCCAGAAAACACTAGTCATAAACTTTCCAACCGAAGCAGTTTTTTTTAGCTTTCTTCGGTGCAGAGCCACCGCCTTATATCCCACTGCTTGGAATGTTGTTTTGAGTCAGTGTAAAGTGGTAAACCAACGTTTCCTCCATCGTAACAAATCGGCGCATTCAGGATTTAACAAATGCGGCAGGCATCCATCTTGCCGTACAAAGCTTTCTCATAATGAGTTGTTCGTGTAATTTGTGCCGTATCTTTTTTTCTGAGATTTCTACAGTCTTAGTTATCTCATAATTTAATCGTCGGTCATCTAGAACCATATTGTGTATCTTCTTCAGTAGTTCAGATTTGGCCCGTCCTTCACGTGGATCATCTTCAATCGATGTATGGACCACGTTTAAACTCAGCTGCCCATTTTTTTTATTTTTTTTTTTACTGTTGATAACGAAAAGGTGCAGAGAAGGTGCAGGACTCCTTATACATTTTCACTAACTTTGAAAGAATTTCTATTGGCAATAAACCATCCAAAATGAAGAATTTTATGACGGAACGGTATTCAAGTTTATTCGTTTCTGTCAAAAAAAGCACCATAAAACGCTTATCTGAAACAGTCGTGTAAAACAAACTATTTGTCTGATCAAATTTACATTTAGTATTTACTTTTGCAACAAATGTGCCAACATGACAAAAGAGTAATTTCACTTGTAGCAGTGCCCCTTCTATCGGGCTAGACCGAAAAAACTAAATTTTTAATATTTGACATGAACGTAATATTGCTGCTAATTAAGAGAGAGTACTAAATTATTACTCTTTGTAAATGTTTAATGGACATAATTGGATTGCATTATACGAAATATATAGTGAGCTTAAAAAATAAGAATAGAGAAATTTGTACATACAGTAATGGGAATTGGGCAGCCAGTCTTGAAGTCGCCCTAACAATGTTTACTAAGCCAATAACCTTACTAAAATGAAAACATTCAATTGACCTCCTTCTTTTTCATTTTTCGACTGTTCATCACGTTGCTGTATACTGTTTAAACAGCAAACTTTCCTTCTGTTGGAAATAAATGAATTAAAGAAGTCCCCTAATAATCTGAAAATGATAATACAGTTTTATGAGATAAAGTTACTTTCTAGGCAATTCTCCCCGTTTAAAATCAACGAGAACATATTTCCTATAGAAGGAAGTATTTGATTATGGAGCAAGAACAAATTTTGATATTCTTACTGGAAGACTTGTGAAGTTTTTAACTGTAAATTGGTCTTCCCCATTATCAATTCATTTTCTAAAACTTTTACGGCTTTCTCAAGTAATATCTCAACAAAGATATTCTTGCAATTGAATTGACATTTCGAGTTGAGACCGCGACCGTGGTTTATTATAAAGCGGTTTTTTCAGGGTAGTGTTACCTTGATCGACAAAGCAACACTGGCAAGAAGAAACTGGGTCTGAAGTAAAAGAGGGGGCTGGCCAACTTCCTCAGCCATCTTGCACTTAAATGGTTGTAACTAATGGGCGGGACTTAATTTTTCTCTTCCTATCACTACTTACTGTAAGATGGCGGAGGAACTAGACCCCCACTTCTATTCTATCCAATCGATTTCTTGCCAGTTTTAAAATGTAGCAGATTATAACAAACCATTGTCGCCGGTGTATCATCCCGGAAATGTGTTTGCATGAAAATAAGCCGCGTTAACCTAAAATATCACATAAATAAATACTTGTTCAATTTTTTTGTATATCTTTAATTTTAAATTATGAACGACACTTGGGCCCATATAAGACGTAGAAAATGCAGTATTATTTTGCAGCTTAATTTCCTCCTCTGTCAACATCGCACACCTGATGACATTCAAAACTTACTACACACAGAGCTGGATCGTACCTTTATCTCATTCTTTTCCTCCTAAAGCTTTCCTTTCCCCCACTGAAGTCAAACAGATCAAATTTCACGGTAGACTGTAGATTGTTGTAGGGGATTATTGCAATACGACCTGCAATAGATCTATTGTGCCCCCCCGGAGCCTTCTGCAATGTAATGCCGGCCTCCAAGCAGTGTCTCTAACTACAGACAACACTGCCCATCACCGGACAGTTAGTTGTAGAGACTCTTAGGAGGAGAAATCTAAGGGCATGTTGTTAAAGAGAGTAAACCCGTGAGCTGGCGTTCCTAGACCCGTGGGTACTCCAGCCAGCCCACCTCCCAGACAGCATGGGGACACTACTATCATCATCGCAAAACCCCGACCACCACGAAACCTTTCCGCAACTCGTGAGAACGGAGACAGAACTCCGCCGGGCTTGGCTCACGATCCCGTGGTACCATTTTGTAGAAGGACAAGACCTCTACTTAAAGGCCTAGAATGGTCGCTGGCCCGACCATGCGATATACGCACCGTCTACGGTTTCACCTTGCCCTCCTGGCACCCGCTTGGGCTTGCCGAGAAATCTAAGGGCAGCATGCTGGAATCAAACCAGGACCTCCGCGTTGCTAGTCCAGCGCGCTACCATTGAGCTAATCCCTTCCTACTCTTTTGGCTTTCGCCAATTAACTAGGATCGAAGACCCTAGCTTGTGTACTGCATTTGTCTTTCTCTGCAAAGTGTAGAGTGTATGTAGTTTAAGTGTATTGTAACTGTTCTGATGAAGTTCAGGAGTACTGAGCTATGGTAACCCGTGGGGTCGCTACTCCCCAAGTAACTGCATACAACATTTGCAGGCTAAATTTCACGGTTCTAATTAAAAAAAAAAAATTCATAAATCCCGGATTTGTATTAAATGTTTAATTGTCCTCAAATATGTTTACATGAATATAGATACTTTTACTGATATTTTACTTCCTTGCCTCTAAGTACCTTGGAAGCCAACATGTTTTGATAAAAAAATCTGGTGTGAAACACTCACACAACTTTCTCTTACTCCTATTCTTAAAATTATAATTGACAAATGATATAGTTTGTGTACCAAATACAACGAAAGTCGTCGAAAACTGACAAAACTTTTCATTAAATACGCACTTCCGGCTTACTAATTTTCTTAAAACTTGGAATTTTGGCCATCTATTTATTTCTAATTAATTTTGTTTGGATAGTAGAATTATATAATCAACTATGATACCAATTTAGAGGAACCCCACCCTTCCCACAAAAGTACCCTTAAATGAATTTTCCCAGAGAAATGTTATAAATAAAAGATGTAGATCATTGGATGTTTAATTTATATAAGAAGTTTCAAGAAAAATCGTCGGAGCCATTTTTGAGAAAATCGCGAAAAAGTGAAAAAAAATCATTTAGTAAAGTGTTAAAACAGACGCACTTCCGGTTATCCGAAGTTTTTTTCAAACTCGGAATTTCAACAACATATTTAAATT